>QNGE01003321.1:0-87509 GCA_008508345.1 Paragonimus westermani | reverse complement strand
GGATTTGGTTTATTTTCAAGTTGAACACCACTCACATTTGATTGCAGCATTCGCATTCAGACAGAATTTCCAGCCAACCTCTTTCGAAAAGAGGTTCGAAAGTGGTTGGCTGGAAATTCTATCTAAACACGAATGCTGCAATCAAATCTGAGTGGTGTTCAACTTGAAAATTACACAGTCGCATTTTTCGTATTGTTGATCAGTTGTCGATGGCCGGTTGTAGGTGCACAAAACAACTGGCTGTCCACCTTTATTTCCCGTGGGTTTAACCGTGGATACCAACCACGACCAGCCAGATTTGTATTTTTAATCGCTCCACTCAGGTTCTAATGGTTTTGTTTTCCTGCTATTCACACGTTTATGGCTGACGAGAGTGTGTGAAATGAATTCTAATCGTAACAGGTGTTATGTATGCTTGAGCCAAAAACGATAAGAAATGTGGCAGACTTACCTCAACCGAGTCGCAGGTGTATGGGCATCATCAAGGGCTTGATACTGTGTTTCGCTTATCATCAGAGAAATGATGCTATCAGCGACAGCGAAACATACATAACACCCTTCTGTCGCGTAGCCACTTTATTGGAAGGTAAAAATGGTGCCTATGGTAACATCAGTTTCATCACGATCAGTGCGGTGTATCGATCCCGTAGTGTACACACATTCCATATTCCAATTCACAGCTTTCTGTGTCCACAAGCATGCCTCCCGTTGGCTTTGGGAAGTGCAGCTGGAGAGTATGACTCAACAGTTTGATCTAAAAGACGAGAGAGAACATGGTTTCGTAATGCTTCATGATGCTTACCCTCAACCCGACAAACCATGACCGATTTCGTCCTTGTTTACATTCATCAGGTAGAGGTAATTTGAATGAGAGGGGGTGGTCGAACCTGCTACCATCAGCGGTAAGATGCAATGCTCCTGTTCACTTGGTCATCGGTTTTATGAATATCACATGTGAATGGGTGGGTTTGTATGTAATTGATTTATAGCCTGTTTTCACCCCGGTGGTATGGATGGACACCATCCATTCATGATTGTCAGTTTGCACTGACTATGGCCGCAAGGGCTATACCCCTCTATCTGACGGATCAAAACAAGGATGAAAGAGGCCGTGAAGTGTCAGATTGAGTGTGAACACCATGAACATTATTTCGCGTCCTTGCAGCTGTTGCCAGTGCAAATTGGCAATCCGATGTGGTCTGTGTCCATCCACACCAGCGGAGTAAAAACAAGCTACTAAATGAAACAAAGTTTTCTCGGAGAACCCGGTGTGGGGGGCAGCAAAATGTGGGGTCTTCTTAGAGGACCCTACCCGGAACTAGTAACTCTAAAGTGTAACTTACTTGGCAGTGAAGTTCAGTTGCGGCCATTGGTAGAATAGAACAAGGTATTGACGTTTCATTCCGAGTACCATTGCGTGTAATAAACGTACTATGAGCCAAATCAAGTTTCCAGGAAGTAGTATGAGTTTTTCAGTCGCATCGAACAACACGCCGGTGATCACGGTCAACCGCTGGGTGATCAAAGTGTTCCTTGTTTGAGGATGCCTCTTCTAATCTCATCTTTGATGTACACAGGACTGGAGCGCTGCAACCACAAATATACTTCTGTTATGCTGTGGGTCGTACCTCACTGCCTAAGCACCTCTACACAGTCAGTAGTGCTACGTAAGAATCTCACGAGTGAAACAACTGGTACCCTTTTGCTTATCTGGTACGGTTGAATCTGGTAGGACTGGAGTCAAAGTCAGAATGGCCCTCAGAATCAGCACAGTACACGAGGCTGACTATTACACTAGGGTATAAGAAAAGGCCGGGGTACAGATCATATATGCACACGTATACTCGTTAATAAAACAAGTAGTCGAGGTCGGTTAACAGACACGGGCCAGGCAAAAATGCGGTAAGGTACTCGCCCGCGATTCGCTACACTTTTACGTTCGTGTACTCGCTTCCCAATATTGATCGTCCAGGTGACCTCTGCTGATTGCCGTTTACTTTTTGGTTAATCAGTTTTCACACGATACTGCCATGACCTGACTGGATACCACATCGTGAAATCCTTACGCGGTTGGACAAAAAATGGTAAACAGAAATCAATATGAATTTGCTCAGGAGAAAAGAGAGGACTGATGAAAAATGTTTTCGCAGTAAGCCGTTTTAGCTCAAGATCACTGAGGATGAGTCAGAGAGAACAACTTACTAATTACAATTAATCAGACACGAGTTCGTGCATGGAGTGAATTATAATCAAACTGCTTTATAGGAATAACCATGTTCGTTTGCCGTTGGATAATTGTTTAGTGCTCGTCGCACTAAGTCGTTTTTCCCCAGGTACGCAATTATCAGATGCGAAAAACAAAAGGCCGTTGAGGTGAGAGACCAAGTCTTTATTCGACGAAATGTACAAGTAGTCTCTGATAGCGCTATAAACGGCACCGACACGCCAATTAGCTAGAGAGGCTAGAGACCGGCCATCGACGAGCGAGTAAACCGGAAGAATGACACGTGTGTTTCGGGTTCGCGTCACAGTCGCGTGGCATGTAGACAAACAATCGGACAGCATATATCATGCGAACTTTCTTAACAGCCTAGGTGCAATATGCAACTATGAGTTTGGGAAGTATTGTACACATCCTACCGCAGGCAGGCCAGTGAAATCTTCAGGTCGTTACAATTGCGCTCACATTCTGCTGTCTCATATTTCATAGCAAACTCGTGTTTACTTAAAGTGCCTTCTACATTTCAATTGATCATCCAATCGGAGTCTCTGATTATCAGCCTAATGGAACTCTGCTGAGTTTTCTGAAATTTGGGCCGACTGAACGAGAGATTTTCAGCAAAGATCACGTGATCGATCAGTGCATAGCAGTAACGACGACAACCGACAGTTTCGTTCACTTTCAACGAGTGTACATTCAATCAATTTATAGGTGCAGGGAACCGTGAGTGACTATGGCGTCCGAGACCGTTGATCCATATGGTCCACACCTATGGTTTTTATTCTGTTTACTCCTCCATCACTGGGCTGCTGACAAAAAGTTACAAATTGTAAACTATAAACAATCAAATTGTGTTTGTTGTAACCTTTTTTAGCCTACAGGGCGTCAGCGCCAACTAGATTCGTACGGTGATAGCGGTGCTTTCGAATTAAGCGAATCAACCGAAATTTTAAAGTGAATGCAAAAGGCCAAGTTGTCGTTAAAAAGAGAGACAAGAAGCACATCAACCTGTGTTGCTAGATGAAAGCATCGTTTGTGAAGATTACAACATGCAACCATCAACTGCGATGCAAATGAGTAAATTACGTGGCCATAAATTATACGGAAGTTTTGAAGTCATTTTGTGCTGTCTCGTGAGCCAAATTTCCACTAAACTCGCTGAAAATTAATGGTGCCGTTGAGTGAAAAATTGGATAATTGCATGCGTTCGTTCCATTTGTGGGTTTCGCCAGTCGGTTTGACTGGGTACGGTGAGAGTGGATGTCAAATATCAGGACAACGTAACAAAACGCTCAGCATGAGAGTCTAAACAGAAGGTCATTCATCAGATAGAAACTTTCACTTACAGATGTGATAATTTATAAAAATGGCGAGAAGAAACCAAGGGTGTTAAAGTTTTCTCGGAGATACATGACACTTTTTCTTATCGGATAGGTAGAGTACCAAATGTAAAAAGTTCACTCAAAACTGTTAACTACTTTACCGTTCATATAGTAAAGGCATATTTTTACTTCAGTTGTAACTGAGCACAAATTGTTGGAAATTAAGTTTGGTAAATCAGGTAATTATGCAGTTCTGTCAGTGAGAAGCCAGGCCAGTTATTCCGTTTCACGGAAAGTTGACTGATTATAAAAAGTACGGCTGTGGGACGGGTGGGTAACAGAGTCCAAATGTGTAATTTCCGAGCTCCTGGTGTATCTTCGTAGCTCAGCTAGTAGAGTGCTTGCCGCGTTGAGGCATACTGTGTCTGACACTTGTTCGAATCCAGCCGAAGCCCTGATTTCTCACATTAGGGTCTCATCTAAAATCATAAATCTGCCACACTACTTATTACTAATACAAAAGTAATATGACGAAATTAAGCAAACTGGAGACAAAAATCCTATAAACAGCATTGAGAAATACAGTAAATAATTTTGAACAAAGTGATTACATTTGTGACAACTTCATAATTATCAGAAAATCAAATTTAAATGTTCCATGTTCTTCCGAAAATTTCAAGGTTCAATTAAATTTGGCCCCTTATCAAACCATCGTTAAATGAAGAGCGGTGTTTGTTGCAGAGTTGATAAATTATTAATCTACGCAATCTTTGACTTCTCATTTTGTGCAGAACGATGCAAAATACACTCGAAAAATGTTTACAAATCCCTAGTTATCACCTACTTTGATAACCTACTTGTTTCCGGTCCAACCTAATAAATCAAGCATACTAAGCTTTTCATTACCCTACAAAACGGCATAATAGTGTTCCGGGAGTAAAAATGACGCTCAAAATGCTATAATGTGAAGCCATTTGAGGACTATCACCAAATGTTTGCACGCTAAAACCACTTTAGGTTCCTTCCTCAGAATCATTATCAGCTGTCCTTTTTAACCAGTCATTGGATGTTACATTTGAGTGCCTTAATAACAGCTTATGGAATGACCGGTAAATTGTCTTTCGAGGATATTGCATATGCATCAGGAATCCCGAGTACCCCTTTTGTAGAGTAGTCACATAATCCTTTCATGAAGCCCCTCGGAACATGCCGGAGCGCCTATGAATAGAGCTATCTAGTCCAACCAGCGTTGAATTTCCGTTATGTAATCGCAGTGGAAAACCGAAATTTAAATTGTATGAACTAGAACTTACTTTGCACGTTTAATGTGATTAACCATTTTTTACTTCATCACCAGCGACCATTACTGAGTTCTATTATGAACACTACTCATTCTACGCTGATTGTGTAGGCAAAGTGGAGACCTAACGATGCTAATTTTGACCCCCGTGTGCACGATCCTTTTGTCAAAGAAAAGAACTACACAGACTACCATTAATAGATGACGTGTTCTGTACTGCCACGGTGCACTTAAGTCGTAATTCACCAAAGGTTAGCTAAGACCACCGTATGCCCAGGCAAAGAAGCGATCAATTACTTCTGAAGTATTCATAGTTCATTGAGCAAACTCGTAGTAATCGATTCTGCCGGCTGATGACACTTTCCGACATTGGAGTATGTCGCCCTCAGTAGTGCATCTGCATCTACAAGAGTGATCCTTCAGTTAAGCTGACTAGGAAAAAACCCTATCAATCTCACGCATGTTCAAATGAAATATTATCAGTGTTTACATCAGTCACTGAAGCAACTGCTTCCAGCAACGTCCTTGAGAGAAACGGCTGACTTTCTTATTCATACTAAGCAATCCTGAGGATCGGCCGTCTGCCCACCACCTGTCAATGCCTGTGTATTGTCTTATTTTTTGTGACTGCGCAACAAATTACATTGGACATACGAATGGACATTTGTCTAGTCATACTAAAGGGCAACATGTAGCTCAGAACAGAACCGGAATGACAAGGTCAATCCCTAATTCTGTCGTGCTCGACCCTGTCGCTTGCAATTATCAGGTATCAAAGACATTCCAGATCACCTACAAAATTCCAATCAATCACTCCAAGGTAGGTAGACGGCAGATTTTGGCAGCAACCGAACTGACGGTTATCAGATTATTGAACGCAGTCCTTTGGTCCTAGCAAATGATCGTTCAGGTCTAACGGTTTCCCCGGTTGCCAGTGATCCGCACTCTTCACTAACCTGCACCCTCATCGTGAATAAACCTAGGTCGCGGGACGCAAGCCTATACCGCGCTCGGACTACGAGGTGATAACCGACGTGGCCTTCAATTCAAATGGTTGGGTGAGACAATTCATTTTTCATTAACCTTGAGAATTTTATTGATCTGGCGAGGAATTATTGAAACCGTTTACTGTTGTATGACTCTTTTTGAACATGAAGTTGCTTTGGTATTTTCTGACACTGTTAATAAGAAAGGTTGCTACAGACACGGTAAAACCTGACTAGAGATGATTTTTGTGCATGCATGTACAGAATTCACATGGTCCTTCATTAACAAACTAAAATGCCGGGAATGGTTTTTATTGAAAATCACAATTTGACATGGACAATCTCAACAACCCCGAAAACAGGAAGGTGCTCTACGTCACAGTCACATAGGTTGTCATGTGGATAAGAGTGGTCTAGAACGAAACAATGTAACTAACTCGTCCATTAAATGACCCTGTTTGACAAGTACTGCCAAACATATTTCGCAGACAACAGATCAACACAGCACTTTCACTGTAGAAAATTAGAACAGAGAAATCAGGAACAGTTTTCTGCACAGTGTGTAACTCGAGCGCATTTCACTACGTCTCACCTGGTACACACTGTGGTCTTAGAGTTTATCGCAAAGTTCGCTGGGTCTTGCGAAGCTAGACGACAAAACCAATAACTACACGCATGGACCCCATGCGTATCACTTGCCAAGACAACCTGGTACTAATGAGCGAGTACGCAAATGGGTTGCTCCCATTTGTTAATTGCTACCTCTTCCGCGAACCTGAAGAGCCTTCGATTTTTGCTGTGTAACGTATATGAAAGGCATTCTTGAGGCTCAAATTAGGCGGACATGTCAACAAGTGTCGAGTGAACGGAGAGACCGGTTATTTGTGATTCGCCACGTTTTGACCTGAATGAGACATTGTGGTATTCAAGGACGTTTTACAGACTCAAACTAGAATGTGTTCGTTGACCCAGTTGTGTAAGTGCCACTTCGTTCTGTGCCTGTACGTGACACGGCGCTCACACGAGAATTTATAGATGATGTAAGGTATGATATTGAACGGTAGCGGTGTTTTCACCAGCGTTGGTGTGTTACCGGCAATGACGAAAAGCATGACCAGTTGGGCTCTGTGGAAGGTGCGTTCCATAAATGCCGTGTAACTGATTTTCAATAGCGTAATGGTACCATCATCTTTGTAAAGTGAACGAAGATAGAAATTCAGCTTGGGAACTACTGAAGCCATTGCGCCAGCCGGTTTTCTTCGTTGAACCTCTCAAAAAATGCGGATGGGAAGCCATTTCCACTGAGCGTGACTCTCAAGTACGACATCCCTCTGGCCAATGTTTCTCTCGATTAGATTTGTCTTGGACGATAAAACAACGTTCTCACTAGACCACACCTGCATTCGGTCAGCATAAATTGTGAAAGTTTAGGTGCTGCCCATCCAAGTGTTTCCGGCAAACGATGCACAGTGTGGATTCGTCACTACGACGCTCCATGAGAATATCCAAAAATGCCAAACTGGCCATAGTCTTGTTGATACAGTCCAACCCACTGAGTAAGTTGATTAGCTCAAAACTACCTCTCACCGTTTTTTGAACTGGCTGAAAAAACTGTGAACCACTGTGTTAACTTGTGTCATAAAGAATTAGATACGGCCTTCAGATATACATGTCTACCGAACTTTGTTAGATAAGCTGCAGACCACACTGTGTCAGATGAGACGCAGTATAATGTGTTGGAGAGATGTATTGTGTAGAAAGTCGCTTCTGACTTTTCTGTTCAAATGTGATCAACTTTTGATCAGAACGAGTTTTGTGCACAGTACGTTGCTCTTAGTCCGACTCTGATAGCGTTCGTTCTTACAAGTCACAATCACAGTACCTGTGATTCATGCTTGTTTGCCATCGTTTGAAAAGACGATGTAAGCTAAATGTGGCCAAGTGAGAACGATTGATGGGGAAGGTGGCTGCATTGTGAAAATCGACTGCGAGTGTGTCGATTGACTTAAGTCAATTGTGCAAACGTGTCGCAATCCGTTTCTCCATAACCACCCAAAATAGTACGAACTGACCATTGTAAAGCAGTGAGTGTGCACGCGTGTAAATGACAGTAACATTTGCGTACGTCACAATGACACCTCGCTGGACATATGGAATCAGATTCGTTCGAAACAGCCCTCCTTTATTCTTTTAGAAGAACGGTTTCACACAAAGTCCGTGTTTGGTTTCACGTCAGGGTCGTTGACGACGCTTAAAGTTAGTGATTGGAAGGTAATCTATCATAATTCGTAATTTATGCACTTTGACACATCCCAAGCTATCTTCAGTTGTGCAGTGTGCTTTTTGTCCGAACTAAATATGGTAACGTTCGCTGTGAAAAGTAACATGACAAGTAAATCTGATAACACAGAAGTGATGAACGTTCGTCAAAATAAGTACAAATGAAGTACTGATGAGTAACCAGATGGCTTGTTCTCAAAAATTGGATATCAGTAACAAAAAGATCGGTGAACAGGGGCTATGAAATCAGAAGTTACAATCTAACCAGGGGGTTCTACACGTGGGAGTATCGATTAAAGTGAACTGGACAGTTGCTGTATCTTCACTAGACGCAATCTGATAACCTGAGCAGTACTCCCATCTATGTGATTTATTGTTCACAATGTGAGGAACCCGTTACATCTAATGTTACATAACATCACAAGTGCCACGGCTACAGTTGCTCATCAAGTCAGGAAAGGAAAGTATACAGATTGTGAGCTCCCACAAGTGCAAAAATCGAATATTTTTATATTTTGAATGTATTAGCCAAAAAGCCTGTCCGAACGTGAAACTGATACGAAATACGAGCTATCCGGAGGCATGAATGAACCAAATTTCATGAGGTTACCGATGAATCGTTGTTTTTAAAATTTAAAAAACCGATTTTACATGTTTACTCTAAGATTGGTGTTTGAAGTATCCGCGACCCAGAATGGGATATCATGAAACATTGGATTCCCTATGCAGCGATTGCTACAGAACAGTTGTCAGCATACTTATGTCAAGTATGTGGATGTGGCACTGTTGACAGTAAAGCTGGGTCCATTTTTTAACGAACAGGAGGCGGAAAATACTACAAATATCTCAAAATTATTGTAGTGTCACCGTGTGTTACTTTTGTCAACCTTTAACTGTTAATGATGTCAACTGTTTTAGATGCGTGCAAAACAGAATACAATGCTTTATCTATCTCGCGTCATAATCAAGGCAAATTTGAAGCAACAGTCACTGTGAAAGTAAGATCACATAATCAGGTTAGAAGACAGAATTAAGTCAAAATGCACTAAGTTTGATTAAATGTATGCCTTCCGTCCTTTTGGAGGTGAAGTATGTCTTCTATGAGTGGCGCGCGTTCACTTACCAGTCAATATTTTACCGCCTCTACTCGTTTTTTGAATGGCATTTTTCCTGTGATGAAGCCCCACAGGTTTTTTAAGAAGTTCAGGTCGGAGATTCTTTGTGTTTGATCCTAAAAATATTTCCAGACAGAAGCTGTGATCTAGAGAGATGGAAAACTTGTACCAGAGCATTATCTTGATGAACGACTTAATGCAAGTGTTCGCAACGTGAACGTAACACCGAATCGATAACGTACCGCAATCAACCTATCAAGACGACAGGTTGCAGCGATTGTACACCGTCAACCGAAGAGGGCAGAACAATAACTTAGTTGGAGTAATCGTTAGAACAGTGTTATCCACAGCGAAGAAAGTCTCAGTTTGGAAAATCCCAGTGGATGGCTATTTCGAAGACCCGATTTACTAAAAGAACTGAAACACTTCGCTTCGCAAAAATACACTAATGGTTAGACGAGGGATTGTGGTACGCCCATCCTGTGAAAGGACAAGCTAGTCGGTAATGATGGACACATTGCAAACGTGAGCTCCTTTCACCAACGAAAATGTGATTAATATTTTAATTTGTATTGAGAGAAAGGGTATCACCCTGTAGGGTGGCTGTTCACACATGTATCTTACACGCCCTGACCCGAATAGCACACACAACCTACAGACCGGCAACACAGAAACGAACGAGTTTCACCGCAGACGGATGGACTGAACGGAGCGCTCTTGAGAGAATGATGAAACATCCGGTGGTTTGTTAAACTATCTGATGAATATCAAGTAAAGATCAACTACACTTCTAAAGAGAAGTAAAAACAACACATGAACCACTAAACTTCGTCTATTCTGACCTAGTCTATTGTCTTCGAAAATGGTTGTGATTTCGGTTTTTACGGTAACTGATGGTTAGGTTTTTCCTCAACTGTAAAAACACTCATTCTGTTTCACATGGTTTGGAAGAAAAAGCCTAAAAGACAATGCAAAAGAAAGGATTCTATTGTAGTTGTTTTTACTGTTATAGAAAATTAACTGAAACCAAGTAAAGTTGACCACCAGGTCCTATGGGATAGACGTTACAACAAGCTGGAGAGGTGGCAGTGTCAACATTTAAAAATTGATAGGTGGATCGAACTTTTAATTTATCATACCGTAGGCAGTGGTGCAGATTCTCAGTTCAAACTAACATGTGTTGGGTCATCGCATCAGAAGCGGAAACGTGTACAATTCAAAACATAGGTATTCTCACATCCCTGAACGTCTGTGTAAAGTTTACTGATAGGGTCATATAGATAGCCACTAGATTCATGAGTCAAGTGGAAGATAGATATTCAGTTCCGGTATTCTCCTCCACAATAGCCGCTTTCAATGCTTGGAACAAAGACGGCCAATCATCGACTGCAGGCAGAATCGATCGACTGAATGTTGACAAGCGACCGTATACGAAAGTGTAAACTATTCGGGTTTGAACTCAATTAGTAAGTGGACTGCATATGAACGTCATTCCGAGCAGGCTTCATGACGTGAATATCTCCCTGCGGTTAGATGAACACAATTGTTGCTAACAAAACTTCACAAAGTAAGGTGTGATATGTGCTCATATATGGAAGTCTCAGTAATATGGTATCAGGTACAACTTCACGTGACCCCAATTCCGCCATAATCTCGGATTCGAAACTGTCTGATTGTGTCATCAGAAGCGCTGTATAAACAGATAACCTTTGTACTGTGAAACTTATCTACTTGTTTCTATTCTCTAGACTTCAATACTAGACGATGTTTGATCTCGAGAATCAAACGATAGACATACTCAACGAGGCCTAAACGATAAGTTCACAGATTAGAGCTGATACGTAACCCCCACTACATACTGATCGTTTGTACGGAGGTGGTCAATTGGAGGAAAACAAAAACACAGCCCTTTTAAACCGTTTCATTGGGGGTAAACTGTTCGTGTTCCCTCGTCGAAACAAAAACAACACAAGCGGGCATTTATCAACACATACTGCTAGAAAGGTAGAAACAGTATATTTCGTCACGTGACCCATCTGATCCTAGATTGGACACATTAAACGAGATGGTATAGAACCGGCCCCACTGGATTATCTGTCATCTTTACTTGGTTGAGTAGTCGGTCAACCAAGCATCAGTAGATGAGTGGGCCGGTGATGATTGTAAGGAAGCGCCTGTCTTGCGTATTCCATTTTCCTTTTATTCATCACCTCGTTGTTTGTTTGCAAAATGTGAGCTCATGAAGTTGGCGAGTTCAGTTGGGACAAAAAGTTTTATGTATTAACCTCCATTCGTCCAATATAAAGCTATAAGAACTTTATCTCTCCTCTGTTCGGTTTGATACGTCAGCGAAATCAGTCCACAGAGAAACAACTGCGCTATACTATTGGTGTCAAACCTACTCACATTTTCCCAAATCGTTATTCACCGTATCGTCTTTCCGGTGTCTCCACAGGATCAACTAGGCACATCAGCAACCGGAAACAAAATTAGGAAGAAAAAATACCCTATATGTACACTAGCAAAACAGTAACACGCAGCATTCTGAAAGACATACCAACTTGAGTAACAGTCAACATGACTAAATTCCACATTACATATTGCTGATGACTAAGAACCGTTGGCGTTCGAGAACAACGGAACAATTAAAATTTATCTTGCCAAAGTTTATTTAACATCCCGTCACTCCATCAATAATAAGACCAGCATGTACAATCGCATTGATCAAATATGCCCTTATACCGTGTAAGCGGAAACAGAACATTACCCTAATATGCTGACAGAATTGTACCCAAAATGAACTCACAAGAAGCAAACGTATGGCATAGAGTGGAAAAAACAGTAATTGCCTTCAGATAGCTACCGACAGGCAGGAATGCATGAGAAGCAACTGTTCTCATATGAAGAGTATAATCAGGTCACGCATTCAACTGATTTGCTTCCTACTACGAGATAACCGCGATAAGCACCCACTACAGCCACACGCCAAGTGAACGCTATCCATCATTTTTCTTGGCGCTTCCTTTCCTTAGGCAGCAAAATCAACCAGCCATGTGTAGTTGGCTTGCAAATATCAGTCAGTATCGATCAACAGCTACGCAGTGAGCCTTAAGTCCCACGGATTACCAGACAGTTGATCGACCTAGGTGGGTCTCATCGGCATCACATGCACTGAGGATTCGTACTTAGGACTTTGGGGCAAGAGTCAGAATAGCAATCAGACATGTACCCCAATCAACGGGGCTGTGGAAAGATATTTAGGTCACCTTCCTCATTTGTTATTACAGTTGATCATAATCACGTCGCAGCAGTACCTCTATTTCTAATGGAGCTAGAATCACACTTGTAAATGACACCACATTCCAAATGCTAGATGAACAGCTAAGACAACAAGACCAAATGTTGGTAGATTGTCACCGACTCCACTGTCATTATCTTCAACCACGCTGAAACTGTATCGGTCCCGGTTTCACTGAGAATGTTGACCAATCGTTGACATCTCGCTCATCCGATATCGGTTCAGGTTTCTAAGCAATGGAACAGAAAAACGTCAGGTGAAACGGGTTTGCCGTTAAGAGTTAGCGCACCCGACTATGAGCATTACGGTAAAGCAGAAACTACGAGCTTGTCACAAAGCGAGGAGCCTTTAATTCACTTAACGCCACGCTACTGCTTATCGGTCATGTTGTTCCCCTCGATTTGTGTGAAGTGTAACGTACTGACTGATTACTGCATCTTGCAGCTCTGATTGAATAAGGGTGGCAGACTATTCCGCGTGCGACCTACCTTAAGACAAGCTCACACGTTCCGAACGACCCTGTTTACTGACCGCCACATGATGGACCTTATCCACTCAGATAAGTCGACATTCGCTTGTTTTCTCCACACCGAAGCTCCATCGTTTCCTTTATTTTCCTCCTCTATGCATTCACATCTCTTACTCCTCTACCCCCATGGATTATTGTCAGGATTGACGAGTACATCTCAAAGCCGAAAATTAAGACAGCGTGCCAACCAGGATGAAGAAAGCGCGCGACCAAGTTGTCAATACGAATTATCGTATGCCACATAGAAGGGCAGTATCACTCCACCTGAAAGATCTGTGCCCAAGATGATGTCTCACTGCTGATCTATTTCTTCGACTGTCCCCGTGAACATAAAGAACACTTTATCAGGAAGAATCCGTCTGTTTTGATTCGTTTCGACACAAGTAACATCATCGCGTTCACCGTATCGTATGTGAGCGACGCACAAACACTGAGATAGTGTATCGCACCATTTATCGAGTCTAGTGCATTTTCTGGAGAGCTGGCTGAAAGCTCTATCCGAATGCGAAAATTAACTTGGAGTTAAACAACCTTCGACTTCCCATCAAAAGTGAACAACATTTAAATAAGTTTCTCGTGAGGGAATACCTCAAGAAAGTTGTCCAACAGATGTTGTCCTACTCTCGTTTTTAGCTCAGCCATTCTGATGCAGTGCAGAGGCACCCTAATGTCGAACGCTTGAAATCAGAATCAGAGGTTCAATGACGTAAGATTCAATTCCCTTTTCCATTTTTATTTGTGATACTGATGTTCATGTTAAAAAACAGTCAGTGACGATGCACAGCTCAGCACATGCCCTAAGTAACAAACGTATTCATCCAACTGATACAGAAGACAGTCACTCGGCCTGATACACACTAAGAACTGCAAAACAAAGTGAAATGATTTGAAAGAAAGAATGGTTACATACATGAGGCGTATTTTTTGTAACTCTAATGCATAGAATGCTCCTATAAAAAGAAGTTCACCACTCTCCTGTATGAATTATTTCTGTGGATCTCCATTTAAACTATAAGCCGTTTAGCAGGTTTGTCTGGGCGCCAATTCATCACGAGTTCATTGTGTGTCAGATGGGGTATCTGGGACCCTAACAAGAGTATAAAAGATTTATTAAACCTCATTAGCTCCGTCGTATCTGAGAATGGATACAGTAATGCCGCAGTATGTGCACGTTCTCGTTTGCCAGATAAATAGCTCGCAGACGCAGCAGTACATGGGCTATCAGTATCAACCTGGTACTGTCAACTACAAAGTGGTTGGGGTGAACAAAACAATCGCGTGATAAGTGACACGGTCCATCTTTACGTTTCCTTCAAACGATACCTCAGAGTTCATAAACGACAAATCACATACCTAAAATACACCAAGCTGGTTAGGTTATGTACAAATCATGCCATATAATAAGATTCCTGGGGAGAAGCGAGTCACATGCAGTGGGGCACGGGACCTTGGGCCGAAACATTTGCCTTGAGTGGGTTTATCACACAGTCCCACCGATATAACAACCAAAGTGAGCACTGACCACACACACACACACACACACCAGAATTCGCATTCCCAGTTTTACATTCCGTCGTAAAGGCACGGTATAGTTACACCATTGATTCACGTAGACACATGCCTAGACCATCGGCCATGATCGAGTTCAATAAATTGTAGTGAACAATTTGGAGCGATTTAGACGGTCAACTTCAAAGGCAGTGGACCATGCTGTCCGAAGTCTATCGCATGATATGGAGGTTGAATGTTAGCGCAGCCTGTGCAAAGTTGGTCCGGAAGTAAACTGAATGTTTGTGTCAGCTCTTAAGAGAACTCAACGTACCCTAGCGGTTGTAACTTCTGGCTGCCCAATTCTAAGTGTTCATAGCTAACCCACCCGTTTTTTCAATCTGAATGATGCCAGCTTGTACAGATTTTCAGCTCGCCGTGAACGTCTTAGAGAGGTAGTTTCTGTACCGCAAAAACGTTTGCAACCCAACAGTTCGCTAAAAGTGATGAACAGCGAAAATATTATTAAACTTGCTTAAATCATTCCCGATCTCGTGAGCGGCACAGAACGTGACCAATGGTTCAGTGAAAAGGTAACTGGGTGTGAGCTAGGGAAGGCAAATTCTGATTAAGCACATGCACAGGCTGAAACAGCAGTGGGAATTTGCAATAAGCTTACACATATCGTTTTCCGAAACGTCTGTTTTAGATCTGGATGCCAACCGGTAGTCAAAATGTGGCAGACTCCAGAACACATGACCCATTATATAAGTAAATTTTTCACTAAACACAAGGCAATTCAACGACTACCATGCCAGTTCCCAAATACATGATCACCACAACAGACGTGAACGGGACCAGAAGGTACTGTGGCTCCGGTTACCGCCTATCCCAACGGTGACGTAAAGTGTACTGGAGGAAAAAACGTTACAAATAAAAGAAGCCCATGCAGAAGAATTAGAAACGGTGTGAACACAGGTACGCCACTGACTGGCAAAATACCATCTAGGATACCATTTTTACCCAACGCCCTCAGTGATAACGTCGATGCCAGCAGGACAGACGATACTAACTCACTCAAGTCAAGGGAGCAGTCGGAATTTTCAAACTTCGTGACCACGGTGTTGCTTGGCCACCACACGGTGTTTCCCAATACTCAGTGATCTGAGTATACAATAGCCAGTATGGTAAACGCTCAGCTGGCATGCGCAGTAAGTGACCAAATCGTTGCAGACTGTGCAACCCGATTAGTTTGCCATCTGATCACACATCCCGAATGCCCGGGAATACGCACTGGTGAACATCTGCACTGTTTACGTGATCATCCCACCAGATGAGAGTTAATTAACCGAGGCAAAGATGGCCAAATACAACAGGTCTACTGATATCTTCGTCACGAATACTTTGGGTTTCTGAACCACAGAACAGACTTCGTAAACCCTGCCTTTCATTGACAACCGGACGTTTTTCAGACGACACAGATGACGCATACCGTACGCGATCGGTGGTTCAGTTCCCGACTTCACTGACTGTTTCTGATTAGATTATATAAGCCCGAAAACGCCCAACAACCAAAAGTGAGCTAAGTACTACGGGCTAGTCATAGACAGATAGGGAAATTCGAAGCAGCCGGGAGATTGAACCTGCAACTGTGAACTTAGTGGCCCATAATAACAACTGTCGTGTTACCACGAGATTTGAGAAGACACACATGTGTATAGGCAACGGCCATTTCCCAGTAAAACCAGCGGAGTGAAACAAACTTTCAGACTGAGTGCCGTGTCTCTAACCGAAATTGAATAAGACACTTAGAACACAACACAATGATGGGAAACCAACGAAAAATCTATGCCTTATAGATCACAGCATCAACATATTCTTATTCGTATTGGATCAATAAAAGCACGTAGATGAGAATTTCACGAGAAACCATTATTGAGGGGACTAGACGTGGACGGAAGTTAGGCGGATGCTCACAAAACGTCCATAATAAACAACAACATACTGAAATTATCGACAAGTAGTTGAAACGTATATGTACAATTTTACAGTTGGGGGCAGTAGTAATTCACTCAGTGGAGATTTCCGTAGTAGGTGCGTTTGTGCTATCCGCGTCAACAGCAAGATCGGACGATGAAATTTCTGTGGCAGTTTCAGTGTGTTCTTGGATGTTAACTGGATTATCCTTCACATCATCCTCCAGCCCATTAACGATACTAGGTTCTGTTACAAAATAAGCAGAAAAATTAGTCAATTATGCGGCGTTACCCAAACGGCTCAAAGACAGATTAAACTGTTTGTGTATCACGTCCATAAGCTGTGAGAGTTTAAAACTGAAAAGAAAACCTGCATACGAAAATCGGTGGATGGATGAGATAATCCAACAGTTTAAAAAGAGCTCTACGTTATCGATAACTTGTTCATTTTTGAATAAAGTGAAGCACTGACGGAAGACGAGTACAATCTGGACGCCGTTTTTATCGTACGTAATGACAAACTTAACACTGCTGAAAAGTATATCCTATGAATCATGCACAATGAATAACGAACCCCTGCCCCAACCAAAAAGTGATCTAAAACTGGTTACAGTGAAACAATCAAGAAATTGGGAGGGGTATGATGAACCAACTATTCGGATCCGACGATAGAACACAAACTTGGTGCATAAGAATCAGATTCGGTAGCCCGTAGGCTAAGGGTTTCTGGTGAAAAACCATGGTATGTGGTTTGAAGTTGAAACACCGAGTTCGCTTCACTAGTTCATTCAAATAGAGAAACCGTGCTGCGAAACGTTAGCCATCCGAATTACAATCATCAGCCGCTTACGTAAAACCAGCAAACTGGGCATAAAGCAGGCATGACAAAAACCAATCGACGAACTGACTAAAACATTTCAAAGCTTCCATGCCCCAGCTTGCTAACTATTCCATGGTAAGGAAAGCGCTTGGGTCATTTTTCTGTACATACAAGATTGTCAGATGGTACTGCCTCCCCAGTCACCCGAAGTTCCCGATGATGATGACGTAACAACATTTCGAACAAGCCAACCGAGTGAACCAGGTGACCTGTTGCTAAGGGGCTTTCGACGAATGATGAATACTGGTTTTTTTGGATCTCTCTAGTTAGCAATTCGCCAGCCAATATCACTTATGAATGGGATCAGCCACCGATCTGTCCTCTCTATCATCATCATCATCATCATTGAAACCGCAACTGAACTGGTATATCAAGTGAGGGACAGGTTATCACGGTCATGGATAACAGACTATAAAAATGAGCAGCCGAATAAGGGTGTTTTGACGTCAACACCAGTTTCTAAGTTAATTTGTTAGGATGATGGCTACAGAAACAATGCACTCTGTTAACTACTGTGTTTGCTTTTCACTGCAGATATTCACAATTTTCTTACATATATCCATTAAGTACGTTTTAATGAACATTTTCTAAAATTAATGGGGATGATCTCATGTGGAGATAATCCCAGATAAACGAAATAATGCTTCCAATTAACCGTACTCATTGACCGGCTTTATGTAAGTAGCTGATGAGACGGAAAAGCTATTAGCTGAACGTCAAGAGTGAAACAAGGACGCCGGTACACGATGGGCTGGTAATTTTCCAAACAGGAAACAACTAGAAAAACTGAGCTCCCGTTTATAAACGGGTAATTGATGCTACCAGGAAGTTGGTAGTAGGGTTTCAGAAGGCTGAAGGCCGAAAAACGATCAAGTACACCACAGTTACTTCAAGGAGTTATTATTACCTAAATATGTCGAGTTTTATGGCACAGTGTTCGATCTAGTAAAATCAACTTTGTAGGTCGTACCAGGCTTCGTGGAAGAGTTTGAAGAGTCCCCTACTTCCGATTCCCGATTTTCGAGTGGAGTTGCCGCTGAATTGGCGTTAAATTCTGTCGCCTCATTATTGGGTGGTTGTTCGTTCAACGTCTTGCAAGGTTGGCGGCTGTAGGTGGAGAGGAGACCTGTATTCACACTGTGCGTAGCAGCAGCGTTCAAACTCGTCTGTCGAGCGAAAGCCATCTTTTTCGCATGGTTAGTATCCACAGCGACAGATGGAATCCATCTGAATACCAGCATAGAGGTGTCTTTCACGGCAACCCACTTTTTTTCCCTACAATTCAAAACGTATAAATGACACCATTAGTTGGGCGTTTAGAAAAATGGAGGATTCTACTGGAAATTAAGGTCTGGACTGAACAGTGAAGTTCAAGTGAATTGCCGACCGTCTGGTATGAGTAGGCCGATAATAGTGGACCAAGCCACAGTACCTTTCGTCAGTACGTACATTCGGTCCACTCACTTAGAGCTACCGTAAACTTCAAAAGGAACAGTCGGCTGCATCGAACTATAAAACTGGGACTAATGCGTGGTCCGTCATGGCCCACACTCATAATCAGTGAAGCATGTGTGAGGATACTAGTCTTCTGAACATGTCAACCCTTCTCCCTCAATTCTTTTTAAGCTGTGGTGCATTGAATGGAGTAGTCCTCTTCCAAACGGTTCACCAAAGAAGGATTCTCTTTTGAAGGAGATTATTTGTATCCTGTCCAGTAGAGCACATACAGGAAGCTGAAACAGTGGAGATACCGCCCACGGTCATGACCACGAACCACAGTTATGACTTCGATTTGGTTTGATCCCACCCTAAATAACCAGTGTTCGCAACCGCGATTGTATCCCTGGAAATCTGAGATCCAGTGTACGTGACACAGCTGACATGATCATCGTGCAGGCAACCCGTGTTGTTCCGTGGTAGTTGCGTCAGTAGACTCTTGATTGCATGGAAAAGAATTTCACTTCCGTTCTCCATCGGGCTTCCAATCGGAGGGCAGCAAGGGATTGTGAACATTAGTTGGTCTTCAGCCTATTGGGTAACTCGTGATTCACACAACTTGTCTGTAATTTAGTTGATTTGATTCAGATAATTTACCAAACGAAGTCTGCAAAGCACAGGTAATAAATCACCGGTAATCTTGACACAGAGGTCACAGGGAATAAACCGTTCACAACTCCGACGGCAATCACCGTCAGTCACTTGGCGGGCTATTATGACCTTAAGGTTGAAACACATTATTCGGTTACAAGTAGAAGGCGTACCGAAGATGAGGTCAGGGATAGAATTAAAATGCGAAAAACGCGACGGAAGTCATTTCTAACTCTCAACCTGTCTCTGAACTTGACAAAGGATTGCAACAGACTCAACACTGATAGAACATGTTTAAAAGTATGATGCCAAAAGCACAAGTGTCAACCAGCCTAACGGAGAGAAGAATATGACATATTGGATAGAAGATGCCGAGACTGAGAAAAGGCCACTCAATCAGAGGCAATGTACAATCCGTGACATTAAAAAAGCAAATGTGAGAGTGGCCCCTTGAGATACGACGAAAGGGAAGGATGATGCCCCTATGCACCACTCAGTTGCTCTATCGGAGGCAATGCGATACGCACAGAAATTCCGCTTATTTGAAACTAACAAAAAGCTCCAACCTTTCAGGAACAATGTACAACACGCAACAATCACCGCAAAGTATTCAACGATAAGTGCACTATGCAAACGATCATAACCAACATTTTTTTTTACAATGGTACAGCGTGTCTTATGTACCATTCTTAAACGAGGTTGGAGGTGCCCAAACAGCCTATGTTTGGTCCGTCCAGTCAGCGGCCCTTCCAGGAGGATATTACTGAATGTTGACGTTGGATTGTGTTGAACAGAAATACGCTGTAGAATTCGGCAAGTTACCACTTGCTTAAACTTGTCACTCCATTAGGGTCCCACAAAATGATACAGCAAATTATGGCACTGAAAGTTCTACAACTCGCCACTTTGTCTACTTTACACCTGGTCACTTTTTAAGATACAGATAACCACTGTGCCGTGCAATGTATGCCAGACATTTTCAGTGACATGTTCAGAAGTGGTTTTGTCACGTCAACAGAATCGACGTGGTTGATGTGGCTTGCATGCGTGTGTCGATTACGTGTTGACGTAACCCCGTAAGAAAATACATTTGGTGGTAAATCCGGTTGTATACCACGCTTTACAAAATCTCGCTTGGTGTATGCAGTAAGAAAATGCTGTATACAATTTGTTAAACATGCCAAATGGAATTATATATATATATAATCAGGTAATGAATCACCACCACACTACCGACAAGTAATGTAGCAAATTTATCAGTCTGGAGATTTAGGTTTGAAAAATAATGGGCTTTAGCTAGATTCAAACAGACGTTATCCGATTCTTCTCCGTGGTTTGAATGTAGCCGAAGCCCGAGATTTTCGCTATTGAATTTCTCCCAAATCATCAAAGCGAGTTATAACGACGTGAAGGGGTTTTGGAAGAAATCCATGGACGAGTAGACCTAAGTAACGTAAACGGGAGGCATAAAAACTAACAAAAAGCGTGGGACTAGGCTTTTGTGTCCTATAGTGTGAAATAACGTCACCTCATAGATTGTGACATGCAATAACCTCAAGACCAAAACAGAACATAACCTACCAGCTTCGGACATGACCATTTGACTTATTAACCCTCTTTAAATCCTCCTTCGTTTTGCTCCGAGTCTCAGCTCGTAGGCTGCGAGAAAACATTGGACGGACGGTAAATGGAGCAGAGAACAATCCAATACAAATGGTCTCTTTGGATGAGAGAACGTCTAAAAACCTACAACGCAGAAAACGTCAATATTAAATCAAACCACAATTAACCGGAACATATGTATACAGACTGTCACGACCACCCCGGATTCCTTCCAGTCTAGGCAGTGAGGGGTGGCACCTTGTCGCAAGACCTACTCCGCGCAACCCAAGCGAATGAAGTCTTGTTGAAATGGGTTAAAACCTACCGACTTTTTTGTCGGTCGGTTGTTGTGAAGGAAAACAGCGTGAAACAGATTTAAACTGGGAAGAAGGGGCTTGTTGGAATAACCAGAAAGCAGGCGGTTTAAGTAAAAACGTGCACACCGCTGCAATATGGAAGAGTGAGCACATCAGTTTCAGCGTTTGAAAAGATACACATCTGTGTGGTAGGTCTACGAGGAAACGCGTCAAGGTCATGATGGAGCAGAAGTATACCAATGAGAACATGCTCGACGTGGAATGACTACCAGACAAAACATGGATTTTCTTGTAAACGCATAAAGTTACGCCAACGGCCAAGGCCCCTAAAAAAGACCGCACTGGGTGCACGCTGGCAAACATACTCATAAGAGGAGTTACATTTCCCAGAGAAAAACGAGCTAAATATACAACGTTCCCCCGTTGGATGCAGCAATCACTGCCAGCACGATTCAGCTTGGCTTTCTAAACACAGAAGCACTCGTTCAAAATTCCTCGCACATAACCATTTCTGAAACAGTAGCTTTACGTGGACAGTAGTCACGCAAAGGTTAGCGTTACAAAAACCGGATGCTCAACGATGTAAATGGGTGAGTCGGCCCGAATGGCGACCAACACGACAGAAAAAACTCGGATAACAAATCACCAGCAGACTACAAGCGAGAGAGCCCAATAGAAGGAGACACTCGTACCCAAAATCACAGATTCTAAGCCCTCTTATACATCTTTGGTACAAAAGACTAAAAAGTAAGTTTGCCACAAGGCCGGTTAAGTTTCGCTACCCATCGCAGCGTTAGTGCAGTCAACCTGACGATATACGCAATGTCGCCTCCTCAGGATCGTATTCGAGAAGCCTACCTGAACATTCTAGTGACCAGACAAGTCAGGATTCTCGCAAGCTTTGTCCGAACTTGTAACATGGGGAGTTCAACCCAGTATTAATACTTAGAACAGGATGGACCGTAGCTAAAAGCACAAGTAAAATCCGACTGACACATGGGAGGATATCAAGCGATAGTTTACCACGATAGAAACATATCCTGTTGGTCAACCATAGCTCATCCAAAACTGGACAACCCCGGATAATAAGATGATAATTAGCCACTCTACTTGTTCCGCTGGATGTAAGCGCTCATTCAAAAGCCAAACGAAAAAACGGATTAAACTAGTGTGGTGTAATGTCTACGCAAACTGATAGTACTACATTTATGTTGCTTGTTTTAACACATTTATTACTTGATCTTTTTAGCCCTCCCGGTTCAGCTGCAGAGGGAATAAGGCCACCATGGAGGCAACTTGATTTTCCTTCTCTCGCGCTCATCATATGAGATAATTGTACTCAACAGTATACGTAACAATCAACAATGAATGCGGAAACAATAGCCACTTCAAGGTACACACATATGGTCAAGGTAAGGAGGGGTTCAGAGTTCAAACCCACTAAAGTCCGCGAAGGAATTTCACAGTCTCCGTTTTCCAGCAATGATGGTGACAAGCATCAGCAAGTGAAAAGTTCTGGTGTCTAGAGCAGTTGCCGGATTAGTGAGTCACTGAATGCTAGCCAAAATGGAGTAGGAAACCGAAACCTCAAAACCTCCAGAGTCCACGCTCAAATCACTCTCGGAGGATAACGAATGATCTGTTAGGAATCTTGGCTAACTGCACATCATCCGCAAAGTGTAGGTAAAGGAAGTATCCATCAGCCACCTCCCCCGACAAAGAAAGACTTCGAAATAAACTCATAAATTGTGGACCATATCCTTCAGAGTCCATCGTACTAGGCGCGATAACCGATGAAACATTGCTCTGATTTGCACTGCGACAAGTGGTATACACATAAGGCATTCTCTCGGAACACAGATCACCACCTTGTACACGGCCTAACCACCTGAGTTTGTGCAAGTTTAAGAATTAAACAAGACAACTCACTCGGCACCCACAGTCAATGCACCCTTGCTAACATCTGCAGTGTTCACTCATTGGTGCCATTCGACGCGTCCCGTCGAACGCAGACGACGATATTCAATTACCTAAAGGCGGTCTGAGTTTTTTATACTGAGCGGTCAACTTCCTCAGCCGCAAAGTAGCACAGCCTTCACAGTCACATTGTGAACGTGAACACTAGTGCCGCTCTTCTGTGCTGCATAGAATCAATGAGATATAATGGAACTAGAACTCTAGTTATGACGGGAGCTAAGGTAATCGTTTTGAGGTTTCTCGGAGAGCTTCTAACCTGTTTTTGAACGCGATAACTATTACCGAGTGACTCCAGCACAACAGAGTTTTCCCCATCGTCCGGGCTGGTTGAAACAGTCGAGCCAAAGCCTCCACTAATGCTTTCCATTTTATAAAAGTGCCCCTAAGAGGTCGTTTGGACCAGCAGCATTGTTGCGTTGAAAGGCGAAATGCAACAGCAGTTCTCAGACGTGGTAGGCGGTTCTAGATCTACCTATCAGTATATTGAGTTTGTGGCAGTAACACAGCGGAATTAAGAGGTCGGTTAAATTGGCCCTTGGCGTTCTGTTCAACGGTTTAATCTGTTCGATGTGCTGTCAATGAGTACGCCGTCCGATTCGCTGAAATGTCACTGATAGGAGGAAGCATTGAACTTTGAGGAAATTGTTAGCATTCTCTGAAACAAACGCGGTTTCCACTTCATTACCTTTCTCAGGCAGAAATGCTTCATGATCGACGATTAGGATACGTCTAAGCCTTTTATGAGGAACTCCGTGTCATGAGGGTTAGTCTGTCTCACAGGCAACAACCTTGAAGACTTCTCTAAGACCTTAGGTTTGTATGCCCCACAAACCACCCCGCCAAAAGCTACAATATGTGCGTCATGAATGGCTTGGCACATTTGGGCCGAGCAGCTATTAGGACCTTCACAATTAAAACTACTAAACATGTGTCCCAGGTTAACCTGATAACTATGCTTTACCGACGGCCCAGCAAGTGTTTCGACAACCAACCGTTTGCTCAATGAGACCGTTTTCCACCAAAACTGTGGATTAAACAATTACCCGTACATGATGTAAATGTATGCGTTCCAATAAGAACGACAGTCCAAAACGGAGCCAGATAACATACAACTAACAGTTATGCAGTCTATCTGAGACCAAGTCTGGCTCCGAGCAGGGCACTGTACATTCTTCCGACGAACGTTGAGCGAGGCACGTATAACGAACGACGCCAAACAGCAGAACAAAATCGAGTCGCTGGAAACTTGGTACTGCTCAAATAAACCGTATGATCAATCATAAGAAAGCAACCTTAGTTCTAAACATTAAGTCCCTTTGAACCATTTGAATAAAATAGTCAGAAGACACCAATTACGATACGAATTCAATTCTCACACCCTCATTAGTCGTAAACGTGGGACTAACATGATAACAAAACCAACAACACTCAGATGAAATGATTACAAGTATAAATCAGGTTGGATCACTCAGGGCTAAAACCACGGTAAACAAAGGTTGACAGACAGTTTTTTTTCGTACGCATAAAACCGGTCGTCGACGGCTGATCAACGATGCCTCAATATACTTGAGAAGTTGTGAGCTGTGAGTGTTTATCAAGACCTTCAACGAAGATCCGATATTGACACTGTGACCTGTGATCGATAGGTGCCTTGCGATGGATGAAGCGACACCTCGTACTCGTTGAGTGTTACTCATTGGCAGGTGTCAATGCAACCCGCAACCAGTTCGGGATGTGCTCCTTGATCCTGTATGCAAGCATCCTTTCTGTTCTACCAACGTATGTTTCCGCAACTGTGGGAAAACTAACGGATAAAATGGCTGGTAGAAAATATAGGGATTCGTTTTTTGACAGGGGGTAGAGGTGACTTAGTCGTTTGGGAGAGCAGAACAAGCTTTGCTGCACTATACACGTTTCAACGCGACTGCCATCTGGACGAGACTCGGCCTCACCAATACGGCCGACTTGGGTATTCATATCTCCGGTCAGAACGACTATTTCAGAGCTACGTGTCGACCGAAGGATAGGAACCAAATCCCAACAAAACGCGTTCTTGCCGCCGGTTTCACTACAGTCAGTAGGAGCGTAAGTGGACATTCAAAAGATTTCTGAAAGTCTTGCGTCTCCAGCTGACCTTAACAAAACCCGTCAAGCGGATAGTGCAAAGTCTATTGTTAACACGTCGTGCTAAAAACTATACCTACTCCAGCCTGACATGTAACGGCGGCCGTAGTAGCCCGGAATGTATATCCAGTATCGGGAAGACAATGCGGGTGCTGTTAGTTCTGTACGTTGACTACTGTCCTGGATTCTAGTCCCCGAGATACAGCAGACATCGACATTTAAGGAGCCTAACGTTCGTGCAAGAGCGGTCTGCTGACCTATCTGTTTTAGCGTGTGAACGTTGAAGGCACTTACATTAACTTGCATTCTAGGCCTAAGCAAAAGAAGAGAGATCTGAGTTTCAGTTGTAAGAGATGGGACTTACCGCCAGAGTGTTACTATGATTAGCTATATCTATTGTGAGACCTGCAGAGTAATTACCAGAAATGGGGGTTGAGAGGGGCCTGAGAGCTAAGTTTGATGACAGTGAGGGAGAGGTCAGCAGCAGCATGTTTTCGCCTATCCACCCTGGTGAATGCAGCAGATAGGGTGACCCGGTTTATACTGCGAGACGGCCGATACAGTATGGAATTAACAGTGTTATGAGTACTCACGGTTGTATGTGGGCTGAGATACTGCCAGGACGTCCAGACCTAGACAAGAGAACGATTAGGGCTCTCAGCCAGTCTTTGGTTCAAAAGCCTGTACCGTAAGGCAACGGGTGGACGGCAGTGTGCTAGAACTGGTGCATTTTTTTGACAAAGATATCAGTCTTCTTCTGACCTCCAACCTGGAGGACCAGGACACTGTGGTTTGTCAGATGTCTACCTACTGACCTGTCTGGTATAAGTAACTCTGTTGGTTTGGTCACCACACCGTCCAGTTTAGCCCAATAGGTCATCAAGATGCGCAAGCCGTCGCACCGCGTCAAGGTCCAGTCTTGTTGTGACGGGGGACTACATTGTGTTGTACGACTGCTCGTTGGGCTGCCAAAGACTGGACCTCTATGCGATCACTCGAGCATTTCAGTGACTCAGTGATTGGTACGCGGATGCTGATACCCTAAGTTCCCCGGGTCAGTACGATTCTTCTTCTGGTATTATACGGGCGTAAGCTCTTCTGAAATGCAATCTTAGAAGAACCGCTGTAGCACCCGCATTCCCTGGATAGTGTCTATGTAGGAGCATTAGATGTGGGAATAAGCAAGATCTTATTCTTCACCTACTATTTTTGACAAACAGATAATCGTCTAACAAAGCCTTGAACTGCATCCCAAAACAAGCAATAACGACCGACGAAAGGCTATTTTAATGGTTGATCACACTGTGACGGATAAAGTTCTGTCGGATAGGTGTTTGAGATCTCCTTTTAACGAACTTCTTATTGTGATCTTTTAGCCCACTTGGACTTGCGAGAGTAGAGTTTCTCCGTCAATCCTTTAGAAACAAGGAAGAAAAGTAAGAATGAGACCTACTCGTAGTCCTCGGTATTCCAGGGAGTAAAGATCAAATATTTAGGGCTGAGACTTGTACGAAACGTTCTGAAGACCCACTACGATTTTGGTCGCAACTTTTCCTTCTTGAGGCCGGAATAAACAACTGAGTTAGCACAGTCGAGCAACAGTCAGACATAAACGTCGCGAAAATTTTGAAAGCCCTTCTTGTCAATTCGAGGAAGCGGCCACGTAATCACTCTTTGCTTTTTCATGACGGTATAAGACTTACAAATTGGATGATAGTCACATGCCCAGATATTTTTAAGACTCGCTTCGGTAACGCGCACTTCCGCTTGTGCGTAGTGCGTTACGAAGACGTTGCCAGAATCGTCACCAATAGACATGTATGCACATTTATCATCGCTGACGGAAAGATGCCAACCCACTGATTATTGCTTGACTACATCGAGGTCAGCTTGCAAAGTGTTGGGATCGTGGGAATTCTAGATTTTCGAGTCACCCGCATAGAGAATGGGGCGACTGGAAATCCCCTCAGAAAAATCATTGAATTTTTGACGCTCACATGATTATTTTATCTAGAAGCGAGTACTGGTTTTACGGGTTTCTCGCGGAGCTCGAAGTAAAATACGTGGATAGTATTCTCTCCTCGAGGTATTCCGGTAAGAATCGGTAGCAAGGGGTGTGCCGTCTTATAAAAGATTCGACCTCGATTTCACAGTCAGGCTGTTATCCGTCTACTCTGATCACGTGAACTGTCGAAATGGTGAGAGTATGAGTTGTTGAATGTTGGAACAGCTAGCAGCAGTCGAGCAAGTGGGGAGGTTGCAACGTTTTGTTGTATAACAATGGAAAGGGGAGATTAGATGGAGAAGAGAGGGACAAATGAAGTCAGGAAAAGACAAGAGAGGAAGGAAATGACAGTTAAGGTACATGGAGCCATATGTGTCCGACCGCCTACGGCCATCTTGGGATAATCCAGTCACCAAGCTACCTCGTGAATACATCTACTGATGGTGCCAGAAAAATCGTTGCCGAACAGATTCGGACAGCAAAAAAATGTTATCTACAAGAGGGGCTATTACGTGGTATGGAAACCTTGTACTTATGGCCCCTGAGACTCACTATATCGGCGAGTGTGAGTAGATTTTTGCTGGGATGACTCAATGACTCATATGTTAGTATAAGGTCACCGCTTAAATGCCTAAGCTATGGGGAATAGTTTCAGTTTCGACAGACGGTCCTCATAAGACAAGGAGGATACACCCTCAACCCTCTTAGTGGCCAATCTCCGGAGAGCCTCTAGGGCAGTCAGCGATGGATCTCGCAGGTGATACCTGGTGAACCTTGCGGTCAGCGCGTACGGCTGGTGTACATTTATTACAACATATGTATGAGGTGTGAAGCGCCATCTCCTTTAAGAATAAACGCATCTCACAAAACCCACTCCTCTTTCATTAGACGCGTGGTTGATGATTTGAACCAAGGTGAATTGCAGGAGGGGCGCGGAGTGCGACTGAACTGGTTATCGCGGTGTACAGGTGTAACGAAATAAACTCTAGGTGTTACATTCTCCAGGTGGTGGCCAATTGGTTTGATATAAGTGTACCCGAATCATATAGTAGGCGGAAACTGATTGTGGTGTGGTCGCTTGCACCCAATGGTGCATTAACACCATGTAGGGCTCACTAGTTAACACATTTCTAGTCAGGGTGGTCTGTGGCCTTCGCTCCACCTCGTGGGTTGATTGATGTGGCCGGTGAGTCCTACCTCTTGCACAAGATTATGGAACTTAGTGGCCACAGTA
The DNA here is from genome assembly GCA_008508345.1 of Paragonimus westermani. Taxonomy (NCBI): domain Eukaryota; kingdom Metazoa; phylum Platyhelminthes; class Trematoda; order Plagiorchiida; family Troglotrematidae; genus Paragonimus; species Paragonimus westermani. The sequence continues at coordinate 58,767 of QNGE01003321.1, read as the reverse complement.
CCGGACGTTAGTCTGCTGAAGATACCTGTGTGCGGGAGGCTGAGGTCGCCTAGAACGATAGCACAATATCCGGTGTTCGTGGTGCCCCGTCTAGTGGCACTGTGCATCCTTTCATCCCATTATGAGGCTGCGGACGGTCAAGATAGATGACGCCAACAATGACGTGTGACAAGTGAGACATCTTAACATCTATCTACAGTGTCTCTTTAAGTGAAAGTAGGGTTGGGTCTCTGTTCAGCGCTGAGCGTAGTTCAGCACTAACGTAAACTGCTACACCCCTAACTCTGCTGACCAGCCGATCCTTGCGAAAGACGGAATAACCAAGAATTTCTATCTCCTGATCGGATATGTCCGGCGTTAGCCATGTCTCCAATACACCTATCATCTTAGGCTTATTTGGGTCGACAGGCTGTCGCAATTCCTGCACTTTTTTCTTTGAAGAAAAACACTAATAATTATACACCACCAGTTAGATTCGTGTACTGCGTACCTTTATCTGGAGTACTGCCCGCCTTTCAAATGTGTAACGGGTACTCCCTGGGCTAGGTTGACCGTAGTTATGCTTTGTGTTCGGGACTAGGGGACGGCTGTGTGGTTACGGCATTCCACTGACGGCTTAGAGCTTTCTTGGTTCGTGCTGATGGGCGACTTAGACGTACCAACTTGCTGAGACACAGTCACAATGCGTTTGCCACGCTTGCGCTTAGTGTGGAAAGCCGAATTTGGTTTATTGGCTAGTACAGGAGGCGGATGGCTATGACTGTGTGTAGTTAGAGTAAGGTTGTTGATGTATCGGGCATGCACGCTGTACACGGTGAGGAACTGACCAAGTTGCTTGTTCCGTCTTTGTCGTGGGTGCTGTTATCCTTAAGGATGTTTAGATGGCATGCCACACAATGGTATCTGAGGGCCGGAGTGAGTGAGTTTCGGAGCCTCAAGTACAAGTCTATGGGGAACTCGGGGTAGCAGTTGCAGTGAACCCAGTAGCTACAAACGTCGCAGGCAATCGGCTTACTGCAAGGCCACACTATCTTGGAACAAGGTCCACAAACATAGGTAGTTGGATTAATTTCACGTCACACGCTAGCTGACGAACCCGCAAAACCTATAGTTTATGAGAAAGGCAAAATGACTAGGTAATTGAGACGTAGGTGTGAGAGAGACAACTCACATCTCCCCGGGTCGGTACGTGTTCTCCTTCTGGTATCACACGAAGAGCAAGACGAGCGAAACTTGCCAAACATGCTACCCGCTGAGCCTCTATGGTGCCATGAGGTACTGCTGTGTTATGTAGAACCTTTTACCTTCTTGCCCTTTTATTATGCAATATTCTTCATACCCGTTACGTTCATTGTACAATACAAACTACTCGTTCATTGTTTGAATCAATACCCCCTTCGTCCGCGCACGTTTCGTGGGTAACCGTGGTAACATACTTCTAGCACACCTGGAGGGATCGAATTTGCTGGAGTTTCCGTTAGTAAAAGGGAGAACCTTCCCGAAGCACTGCGGATTTAGTGCGGTGGAATCTACCGTGGACAGCTATTGTATCATCGCATTTGTCTTGTAGCACCGTTGCTTTAACTTTTCGCTCCAATGCAGTTGCTACAACGAATGGCATATTAGTCGCAGCAGTGTTGCGCGATGAACTCCGTGTATCAGAAGTAAGTGCAGAGTATCTGAATTCTTCTGCGATAGTAATAGCGCTTTACATAGAGGGTTCGTGGTAACAGTTTACAAACCCTCTTCAGAATCCATCAAGTTACATTCGACCCTCGCGCAGTGAGATTTTCACAATTCAGTTCGCACGCCTACTTCCATGGAACTGCGTGAGTAACTACAAAAGGACTGCTAGGCCTGGTAGGCACAACAAATTATTGAGGGCGAATAACCCCTGCGGAGCAACCGGCAGCTAAGCACGTTGCCTAATCGGAGTTTGGTTTCTTCCTGTTTTCATTGGATCCTGTAATTTGGAGTTGAGAGCGGATTTTAAACGCGTTATTGCTCAATCCATTCGGTGATTTCAGCGATTTGCACACGGGCTCAAGGTTAGAGGCCAAAATTACCCGGATTTAGTCAATTCGTCTGTTTTGATGTCCGGTGGTTTTCTGTTGACCTAAAAGGCAGTCATTCAAAACATGGTGTAACACCGCTCTTGAGGTTTACAGACATTACCAAGACCAGAGTAAAATGATAATCTAACAGAATAAAGTAAATTACTAATCCAACAGTTTCTTAGTAGGCGGAACCCCATCACCACTTTGAAAAGGTCCTCAGACGAGCAGATAACTGCCTCTAATGGAAAGTCGTTCAAATGGTTGATAACCCTTAATGATCTGTTGTCTAGGGAAGATCCGGTGTGGAGGCATATAAAGCTTCTAATCATGATCCCTTCAAATTTTATCATTTACTGTGGTAAAGAATTGCTGCGCTGGAGGAAAATCGCGCAAGAATTAATTCACCGCGTAGTCCTCGAAACCGAATCGGATAAAGAACAAGAATTTCGAGGCAAGACTTGTAGGAGAGATGCCACAAGCCAGTAACCAGTTCGGTGGCTAATCGCTGAGCCCGTTCGATGGCAAGTATGTCCGTTCTTGAACCGGTATAAACGATCTGTCTAACATACTCTAGCAGTGGTCTTATACAGATTCCGTGAAGCGTTTGAATAGCATGCCTGTCTATGCGGGGAAGCCTCTTCTGGTCATTCCGAGAGTCGCATATCTCTTTTGGCGGTCATCTGGTAGTGATAAAGGAAAGCTAACCCAGGTGACGGCCAAATCCTCAGGTCCTTTTCAAGGTCAAATTTCGCAGTCTCACACTGTGCACCGTGTATCATGTATAGGTTCCCGGAGTTTCCTCCGAGCGAAATGTGAACACACTTGCTGTCGTTCAGGAGGAGTCTCTAGTCATCTGGCTAGCACTTAATACGGTCAAGGTCGGTCTGCACTGCAATTGGTGTGGCGCGCGATCGGAATCAGCAAGCGGGCATGGATTAAATATGAGTTGTGCAACGGTGCTTGGTGTTGTGTCATGGTCATCGTTTTAGTTTCCGCTTGTGTAAATCGTGTGAGTGGCTTATTCGGACTTTGGCTCATACTTGGTTATGTTGTTTCCCCTTACACAACTGTCACTGGAACCCCTACTTCGGAAAAACGCCGTTTTTGGTGCCTTCACATAGCCCATATGTTGGTTTGCGAGTGTTACGGGTATGCAGAGTTCTAAACAGCTGCCTTGCATGTTACACTGTGATCACACGAAGTCTATATTTTGAAACATCTGCATGAAGGAGAGTGTCGTCAGAAATAAGCTTGGGGAGATCACTGATGTATATCAAAAACAACGGTAGACCAAGTATGGATCTTTGGGGGACATCTATGGAGACCGGACAGGGCGAAGAAATGCTCGAACAGGTTTTTACTCTGAAAGTCCTGTTACCAAGAAATGAAGCAGTCCAGCGCAGGATCTCTCCCTGGATCTCGTGGGCTGATAGTTTATGTGTAAGAGGGCCGCGTGGTACAAGGTCGAATGCCTCGGCAAAGTCAAAGGAAATAGCATCACTGTCTCCGGACTCTGTCAGGCTAACCATGAAGATCAACGTATTGGTTATATATGGCCAGTCAAAAAGAAAACCATGCCGGGTGGGGGATAAAAGGTTATTTGAGATGAATTGCTTGAGGATGAGGCGTTTTAGCAATCACTCCTGGGGTAGTGGTAAGGCTTATCAGCCGTCAACTAACAAGAATGTGACGATCACTTGCGTTAAATATGGCTGTGAAAGTGGCCTCCTTTCATGACTCCGGGAGGCTGCCTACCCGAATCGCCTGTCTAAATGGATTATAAAGTATCACCGCAAAACCGAAGGACACTTCTTCGAGGATCTGGTCCTATGGCACAATAAGGATTGGTCTTTTACAGGAGACCCTGAACGTTAAGCAAAGAGAAGTCAGCTGTCAGGAGTGTATACTGGAAGTTTCTCCCAGGGAAAATTGGATACCTGTTTGGCGGACCCACATTGTGGACTGCTGGATATTATTCTGTGAACACTTCAGCAACAACTTGGGAGTTGGAGGAGGTTTTCCCATCGGGAAGTCGCAGAGAAAACACTGAGGGCTTAGTTTTCCGCTGGCAACGCATGTACTTGAAAAGAAAACTTCCATTCTCGCGATATACCAGTAAGATTTTTGACTATGTCCTTTGAGTATGTTGAGGGATTTCCAGCTCTCAACTGTTTCGTACACAGCGAAAGACAACTAGACCCTCCGGTCCGCCCATTAGCTTCTGTTTAGAGGAGTGAACAGAACGTACTTCGAGAAGGTTACGTGTGTTCGGAGGAGGCAGCCCACGGGGGAGGAATCCCATAGTTTTCGAGGGAGAAAAGCTTTACCAGCTTCGTGAACGGCAGTTTCGAAAAATGGTAGTCTGCGTTCACTAAGTCAGGTGCAAGGCTGAGTGTGCTTAAAATTGTCCTTACTGCGTTCAGCCCGCTTTCTGAAAGTTTTGGAATGAAGTCTGTCACAGCATTTTGGAGCCAGTAACAGATAAAATCGGAGGCTTGTAATATGTGGTCACTACGCTCTGGCTGTGGTTTGATGGCCACTCTGTCTACCAGGTAAGCTTCATTAGTGATAACCAGGTCAAGCAGGCATGGTGTCTGTCCTGGACGGTGCTTTGTAGGTATTTTGACATGCTGTGTTCAGGCATTTACAGAGATACACATTGCCAAGGGCTTCGAGAATCAACATAGTCCTCATGAAAATTCGCCATGGAATTGAGTTTGGGTGCGTGAAAGTCACCCTTAATAAGAGGATGAAAGAAGCTGTGGATGAACGTGCGATAGTCTACGGCGGCAAAAATGGCCTCGTCGTCGGATGCTCCACACGACGGCAAACGGTGCGTTATACCGACAAGCAGCGTGCCAAGACCACAAAGTTGGATTCTTATCCAAAAATATGCCGCACCTCTTTGGGGTGGTGAATTTCCCTAAGACGGCTGGCATCGGGAGCTTCTGGCTCAGGAAGACGACACGATCTCCCATGCGTCCAGGGGAGGACTCCGTCAGGTACGAAGAATTCCCCAGAACATGCCATTAAGTATCACTGAGATCCACGTAAACCCGCGTCTTTGTTAAAGCAAAGATGTAGGAGTTGATGCGGTGGACCAGCAATCTGATTTGCGGTAGTTTGTTCAGAAGGCCGAGACAGCTGGTGTACACAAGTGAGAACTACTTCTTCGTTTGGTTGGATGCAAGGAGAGACAGGAGATCACAAGGAGGAGCTTGAAAATGCAATCTCGGTAGCAAGGAGGGCTTTCTACCAGGCGGTATAGTTCCGTGATCTGTCTTGAAGGGTGCCGGCCGTTTCATCACAACCTGATCATGTGAGTGCCCCGGGATACTTCGTGCGCTTCCGCTCGCCCAAAGTTGACGGCTTTCAGACCGCCCTCGCTTCCGAAATTTCTGGGAGTGATTGGCAGTTTTTCACCATTGGAACTTTGGGTGAGGTTTGAGATTAGAAGAGAACTTAGGACGAAATGACTGCGACCTGGTCGAAGAGAACGAGGCTGAAATGGGCCAAGTATTCGCCCCTTCGATGCAGGGGCGACCGCAGCAGACTCAATTAAGTATACAACTTAAGGTTAGGTGAGTTTTAACGGGCCTTTTATGAGGTGGAATGACTGTGTTCCAAAGAAAGAGTGGTGGTCCACACCACCCTTGAGAGCTACTCTTCCAGACCTGTGCAGCTGCACGGACCGTTGGTCATCTAAGAGGATGGAGGCAGCCGCCACTGTTGTAGGTGCGTGGATTGATCCAGTCAGGAACACTGCTCCCTCCTTGGGAGAGGGGTTAAGGCATTTCACTTTAGCTTGAAGTTTGGGGTCAGCCTTGATACATGACCTCGTTCTGACAAGTTAGAAACGCTTCTGCAACGAGCGATCCAGCGAGACTCCTCTGAGATTATAGTGGCTTTTCTTCTGGTCAAACACTCCATTCGACACTTTTCGTGTGCTAATCTTTGCAGGTAACGTCATAAGAAGTCCGAGTAGCTTCTCGTTAACTTTGGAGCGACGTCTGTTGGCAGAAAACCATTTTTATCAACTATGAAGGGAAGGAGTTGTTTGCCACCACATGGGCTCGTTCTCACGGACAGGATATTGTCGGACATTGTTTCCATAAAACAAGCCTTCTTCAACAAAGTATCCTGCTCCCCAAGCTTGTCGCAGCTTCTTCAAGTTGAGCTGTAGACAAGGCCATTGCCTTACGAACAACCGCCACGCCTCGAAGGGCAAGCGTAATATAACCATTTAGCGAGCTCAGTTCTGACTTCATATCAGATAAAGCAATGGGTTTCAACCAGATCTTCTTTCATTGTCGCCATATGTAATGCAATAACATTCTCAGACATCTTGCAGCTGCACTTACATGTGTCTGGTTTCTGCGCCCTCGGAGTGGCTAGCAGAGGGACGAGCATGGTCTTCTATGGAGCCTGATTTCCTTGAAAAAGACAATTCATATATATGGTCTTTTTGAAGAAATGATTCCACGATTCATAGATCCCGTACCGGATACACGAGCTCGAGGCGGAGACTCAGAATTCCCAGATCCGGTCGTTTTTTCTTCCTCAGTGCCAAGCGGGCGTCTGTTGGTCTGAGAGGCAATCGCTGGAAACAGGATATGGCACCGCCCTTGGGGATTAAGATAAATACCAAGAATAGAATATGATTGCTCGCGTAATGACTTCAGGAGCAAATGAGTATCAGGCAATTCTTCAGAGCTACCTCTAGAATCGTTCCTGACGACCTCAGAAGGAGGACTGTTCCACGGGTTAACAACCCCACAAAAGAGCTGCTACCCAAGGAATGTCCACGGATGAAGCCTGAAAAGCTTTTTATGTTCTCGCCGGCCGTCACCGTTCGATGCAGTGAAGAAGTGCTCGATGAGAACCATTCTGAGAAAGTGGGAATTGAATCACCACAGAGTAGGTAAAGTTAAGAAGTCTCAAATGAAGACTCATACTTGAAATTTCTTGGACCCGTGACTATCTCGGTAGAAGCGCAATGGATACACTCACCAGCTTATATGTCTTTCTTCAGGCCGGTACACACGATCTACTTATCATGCTTGAGGAGCGACCGCATATAAATCCACCCGAGAGTCTGAAACGCTCCCTCATCTAAGCTGGTAAAAGTGCACTCCATCGTCCTAGTAGTTGCAAATTCCTTCCAGCCGCCATCTTATGGTGTTAAGCGAAGGATGAGCCGGACAGCAGCCGGGCACCCAGATCTTCCTGCACATCGGTTTTCATGACATCCACCGTGCTCAATGCACTAAGACTCACGATGGCATTGCTAGAACCTTCAATAAGTGACATATGAGCAAACTTGTTGTCATTTAGTGGGAGGTCTCAAGCGTCCGCTCGGCGTTTGATAGCGCCAAGATTCATCTGTGGTGAGCCGGAATGAATGAAATTCCGGACTTTCCAACCATCGACTTATAGGAAAACATTGCTGGAAGTACCGTCTTGAAGTTTTTTGAGTTAAGTCGGAAATAATGGAGGATCAGGTAATGACCTCTACAGAGTTCCAGCAGATGTCGGGAGGAGGACGGAAGGTCTGATCCGGCTCTTACCCCGAATGTTCCATTATCAGCAAAGGAGGCATTCCGACGATGAACCACTTCTTGAATTCCACTGCCTTCCAGTTTATGTTTCGGGGGACCGTGTGGAGCATCATCTGAAGCCTTGGTGAAATCAAAAGAGATAGCATCTGAGATAAGGTCATTGCCCTCGGCCTCTGTCAGACTATCCATGAAAGTAAGCATATTCGTTATGCACGACCGGGTAGGAGGAAGCTGTGTTGAGTAGAAGAAAAAAGATGGTTTGATAAGTGGTCGGGGAATGTATGCTTCAAGATGTACTTCACTATGTGGCATGGTTGATTGGCTGATAGCTGGCCGGAAAGTGCTGGCCGCCTGCTTTCAATATGGGTGTGACCGCCGCCTCTTTCCTTGCGCTAGGGAGGACGCCAGTCTGAGGTGGCTGTTTAAGCATCGCATAAAGGGGTTCCACCAGAGTAGCAGCTACTTTGAGAATTCTGCGATGGATATTGTCAGGACCCATTGCACCGTAAAAAATAACCTTAGATAAATGGTCTTCAAAATCCAGCATAGAAAGCTCAGTAGTAACGAGTAGTCGTCGAAAGTTCTGCAGCGGTAGGACGTGATGCCATTCCGCCTGTGAGACTTCATAGAGGGCCCAGTAGTACTCCCTGAATAACTCGGCCACAACTATGCGGCTAAGTAAGGTAAGCCCGTCGGGCATTGCAAAGGAAAAGCTGGTGGATTATTCCACCTCAATCGTCCCATGTGCTGGAATAAAACATGTCCTGGCGGACATTCAGCAGCACCTTTTCTTGTATCAGGTTAGTTTGTTTACATGTTTCCTGCATGCGCCTATTTCGGACAGTGGAGAACGCGCATAGATCCCCCGTGTTTCCCGTAAAATTTTGCTATGTGGATAACTGGGAAGTCACTGAGGAGACGACGCACTCTGCGCGAAAGCAGCGAACAAAAATAGAAGAGTGCACAGTTTGTGCGGCGCGCATAAGTCGTCCGCTTTCTGAAGTACGCTCTGAAATGTATGGTACTTCCGATCCACTGGGTCATAATGAAGCAGCAGCTAACTAAGGTGGCTTTCGAGACCAAGACTATCGGCGCAAATAACATTTTGAACTGTGGAACTTACTGTTGTCTTTCATGACCAGTAACAGATAAAATCAAAGGTTAGTAGAGAGTGGTCATTGTGTTCAAATGGTTGCTTCGTGACTACTTCTATCTATCAGGCGGCTCTCATTCTTGATGACTAGTTTCAGCGGAGGAAGAATCTGACCAGAACGATGCCCTGTCGGAGAGCTGACATGTGTTTATTCTCTCTTTTGTGTGAGCATTGAGGAGGGTGTCGAGAATCCACACTCACAGTCTTGAGGAGTCACTGACGTTTAGGTGCATTGGAGTCGCTCAAAATCAGATGAGGTAAACGCTGGGAGCCAGGAATTTTTCGCGGGTTTGCGAGAACGGCCTTATCAACGGAAATTCTGGATTGAAAAGAGCGATGAATAGCTCCACTAGGGGTGAATCTCGGCTACGCAATGCTAGTTAAAGCCAAAGAGCCTCAAATTTATCAGAGAGCTGAACCTGCCGGTAACCTTGGATGTTGGGTGCTATGCTTGAGAAAAGTGACATAGCTTACCTTACACCTTTAAGCGGAGACCCCTCGGCAAACCGAATATCCAGGTGCAGAAAAACCGAAAGTTTCTCCGTGATTTTTAAGATGGTGGTTTTTAAACCACGAAAGTTTATACAATTTTGTGACGTGTTTCACTTCCCTGAGTTAATGAACTGTGTTGTTGGGAGATTTGATATTTTTATATCTCGAAGACGTAGACAAGAAATGTGCAGGAGTTCAGTCGCTTAACGATTGGTGATAATTTAACGCAACTGCGGAGAATGAATGTTAGAATATAAAGAAACTCAATGATGCAAAAGTGCTAAGATGTCATTTTCCTACTAAATTCCAACTAAGCCAGAAAACTGACTTTTCATCCCAAAGATGAAACCATCGGTCGACCCTAGTAAATAAGATTTTATAAAGCTGCAAACGCAAGATCCCGTAGTAATTATTTTCCGGCGTAGTATTATGTACCGGGAATAGCACGCCAGTGTTTTTTTAGTTACGTTAGGCAGGAATGGCCATTTACTTGCTACCAAGATTGCAAAATTCACGTTGCAGCGTTAAACCGAAAATCATTTTGATACGTGAAATATCTCGCAAACGTAACCTGATCAGACAGTTAATGGTATAACCATCTGAATATGACGTACGTTTGAATACTGGAGTGACATCGAAGGGCAATTCCCGTTCAAACACTTATTGCCGCTCCATCCAGCTATCCTACCTAACGAGTGAGGTCCAAGTTTACCCGGTGCTTAAACACATAACTGTTCCATCCATTTGTGCTGCCTTACAAAATCGGGTTGTGCATGGATCACCTACTTGGGCTTGATGTAAAACCAGTTGTGCAACGAATAATTCAAAGATATCATTGGGTTCGACCGGTAATATCACAGTCACGTTGGGACCTACAGTTTATGCTATAATGATGCAAATTACTCTCTTGTAGCTGTTTGGTTAGTGGTAGCAACCGCGAAGTGATTTCTTGTTCTAACAGATGTGGCAAGAAAATGATACACGTGGAAGCAACAAAACATGATGTCGCAGCCGAACTGCACACTGGTTGTTCGCATTTAAGAAGCCATTTCATCCATCACGAACATCTTTACTGCTATGTGCTCACTGATCATTCCCGAAGAATTTCAGACATCTTACGTGGTTGAGTATACTTCTGACTACGAACTTACTCGTGGACCACTGGCCAGCCGTGTCCCATGCATCCATAACCAGAAACTGGCATTGCGTCAAACTTCAGAATTGTCAGAAAACCTTTCATCACATACTTGTGCGTGTTTTTTCCCGTAGGTGGCATCCACATTCACCGCATGTGGATAACATCCAAATAACTTGATCTTTGTACATTGTACAATGCAGGTGTGGGAGCACTTGCTGCCTTTATCCTGATTAGTACACAGGATGCCTTTTGTCTTGATCTTCTAGAGCACTTCCATGAGGTTACGTGAAGCCCGGTGACGAATCTTACACAAAAAGCTCACTACAGGTTGCAGGCTTCAACTTGCGCCGGATGCTTCCAATGTCAGTGGTTGTGATAAACTTTCCACAATCATTCACCACACACTGTTGACATCAGCAGATGGCCTGTTATATTCTGGCAGACTCCCACAGCCTTGCACCTCACTGATGGTGAGTTTTTGATCTGTAGGGTGTGACTCATGTGCCAGAAGATTATTGGGTGATTTTGTTCAAATCCGGATAAGCTCACAGCGACGCGGGCATTTCTTTGGACCACGGGAAATCGTGATTTTCGGCAAGCGTCGCGAGAACAGATCTGTTGAAACTGATAAACAACAGTTCACTGAAAACGTCGGAAATTTCTGCGTGCGTTCCAACGACCATAATGAATCTAGACGGCTTTCAGGGAAGTATTTCGCCATACTGATAGTCCCGGTTGTCCAATGGTTGTTTGCACAACGTTTTGTCCACTCGCAACGTCTGTCGAGGAGCCGGATTTAGAATGCCTGCGTATGTGAGCAACGAGCATCTATGCACTCTAAGACTGTCCAGCAGCCGATTAGGTTCAGAAGGAGAGACGGTCGTATCGGCAAGTTTCTTATTAATAGGGTGCTTAGGTAAAAGAACAGTGGTACAAACTAAATAGAAGACAACAAGAAACCTCAGTATCGAATCTACAAGTTGTGTGAGTTCTGAGATTAGCGGTCCATGTGAATATGGTCAAATGCAATAATCGCCTAATGGCGAAACGATTGAGCGCAAAATGAAACCAGGTCACACATAAACGAAGGTCTGACAGCGGGAAGAAATGAAGGAAAATTGCGCGAAAACAAGTCCTTCAGAGCGAAAGATATCACGATTTGGTAAAACATCGATAATAATTTCTGTGATAGAAATGAGTTGTCGCGCGCGCAAATTGAAGGGTCGTGTCGGTTTGCAGGAGAGGTTCGTGCTCACTATCAGTAGGATTTCCGAAGTTAAAAAAAGTATGAACGAGAGGGAACTGAATAAATGCGTGGAACGGAGTCACCGATTTTCCATCAAACAACAATCAGCAAACCGTGAAAATAAGAAGCCACTTTGACATTTACTTCGTCATACTTCGAAATTGTTTTCGCCACGTGGCTAATACCATGAATGTAAATAACACCGACATACTTCATGTACCTTGCAGGCACTCTTGGAGTGGTGAGAAAGTGTGAACTCTACCGTTATAAAAAACGTCTCGAGAGCTGCGGTATAGTTCACGTCCTTAAAATAAAAAAAATATAATTAGCTACTGAGATGATAAATAATTTCTGCATTACCGTGTCCACGTATATATTAGCACAGAACCAGCGTCGCGTGCAAAACACCAAAACAACAGTGGCCATAGTGTAACATGCGGGCCAGCTGACTCTTCTTTGAATGCCCGTGACTTCGCTGACCAATCTTCGGGCAACGTGGACGCACCAGGGGACAGCGTTCTTCCGAAGTAGTGGTTCGAACAACAGTTCTGAACATAGAAACAATATGAACAAGCATGAGCCAAAGGCCCATGCACGCGACTTACACAAACGCAAACCGAAACAGCACCGACAACACCTCAGCACGCCCCGTTACACAACTCAAATTCAGTTCGTGCGCGCTCGCTGGTTTCGGTTGCGCGTTACAATACCGGATTTCGAAAGTAACGTACACGGAGGTGGTTTTAATTTTCCGCTGATTAAAACACAGATATCCAATAATGACACATTTCAGTGATCTTAATATGTGCACCACGTTTCGGAGTAGAAAAGTGGAAAATGTGGCAAACTGTTTGTTATCCACGACAGCTGAAGAAATAACGGTCTACGGCCGGGAACTTTGTGCTTCAGTCGTTCACTGCTCGCATCACCTGTTTGCGGTTGTGTTCAATAGGACATGGTAAAACACTTGCAGCGGCTTGATGGCTGCATTCCGTTGTGCTTCAGTCGTTCACTGCTCGCATCACCTGTTTGCGGTTGTGTTCAATAGGACATGGTAAAACACTTGCAGCGGCTTGATGGCTGCATTCCGTTGTGTTGTTGATTTTGATTTCCACCCACTTCGAGGCGGAGGCTATGACGAGTTATGTTGGCGAATGACGGTGCCGGAATCTGGGGCTTTCTGCAAGTGCACAATTCCCATAATGAATATCCCCATCTCCGCTCACATGTGAAGTGCGTAGGCACTCCTAAATGCAGGCATACTTATGAGGATCTGAATTTTGCATAGAGATGATCAAGTTAGAGGGCTATCGGAGGTGTTGTTGCCAGTATAAAGGGTGTGTCTGGAGCCATATCTGCAGCAATGTCTGCTGACCTCGGACGCATATATGAGGGCACTTCAGAGAGTTCAAATATGTTTGAAAAGGGAGCTAGAGCGAATGCGGTGTGACTCGTATGAAGAGAGACTAAGAAAACTATCTTTTCCCTACTGAGTAAAGGATGGTGAGATAAGACTTGAGAGAAACCTTCTAGGTTTCTGATGATATAACTGCAGTTGAGGCAGAGGCCATGCTTGATTCCTACCTCCGATGCCACAGTCCTAAGTTGGAGAAGACGAGTAGATATAATGATCAGGGTTGACCTCTTCGTTTGTCGAGTTCCCAACAGTCGGGACCTGCTTCCACAGTGTGTTGTATCCCCCTACTCGTACGACGCAGTCCAAAAGTTAAGTGAGTGTTGGTCACCTCTCTGACCATACTTGTGTGAAGTTCGTCTGGGTGAGTTAACTTGGAACCGTCCTTCCCATGGATTTAGATTACTCAACTCCCCATCTTTATCTTATGCCACTGCAACCATTTTGCCTTTTTCACCGTTCACCTATAAATTTAGCCGTAAAGCCGGAAACTGCAGTTCATAGGGAACAAAATCATGCCTGTCCCGCTATTATCGCTCGATTTACCGCCTCCCAGTGAGAGGGTGAACTCGTGTATCGGTGATGTCTGTAGACTTTCTATGTTCTGCCGACAGCTCGAAATTCCGAACCGCTCATCAGATGGCTATTGGAAGTAAAGAATTGCTTCTCTTGTCGCTGTGGCACTCGAAGCCCTCAGGATCCCACTCGTAAAAGAAGGTGAACAATTTTCAGCTCGGGCCGCTTCGTTATGAAGAAGTGAACTTTTTATTTCTTCGAAATGTTAATCCGTAACATCCATCGCAGGACCAAGGTCGCCTCAATCTGTGCCTCGCCAGGTTGATGTGCTGCCATATGATGCCGATATGAACGCAGGGGCCAACGCGTTTGGTCTCAATTTGTACTGTCTTTCGGCTCTCGATCGTGAGAACTGAGTGTATGGTGTTCCGTTGGACTGACCCAGAAATTGGTAAGCCTGTAAAATTCCGGCTTTCCTCCCAAGCCTCCACTTGCATTATGTTGATTTCGTCCCTCCACATACTTACACGTATTCTGTTTTTGTTGAGTTACGCTCATACAATTGTTTTTCTTCCTACGCGCACATGCTCAGGACATAACCTTTCTACCTTTCTTCCTGGTTCGGTCAAATCGGCAGTTATCAATGGCTCATAACTATATGACCACTACCTAGCAACTGAACTTTCATCTAAACATATCGACAGCCCTTCCCTCGGTGCTATTGCACTAGTAATCTCATTGCTTCTGGAAAATGACTCATTTCTTCGGCCTTTACTTGAGAGCAGCATTTTTTGAAAACGGAATTTTACACGATTGACCATTCTGTCAGTCGTCAGGCAGGGCCCTCAGTGAAGTTGTCATACAACTTCGCGAAGTTACGGTAAATCAACTTGTATGGCATAAGTGCGAAACTCTGGGAACGCGGTTGCTGATCAGATCACTACCTCTGGGATGACCCGGACTCAACAATTTCACCACGGTCTGAAGCTATGCAACAAACCTCTGACAACCCCTCTAGCAGGTACGTAAAAACTAGTCTGCAACTGGTACGTGGACGAATTCCTCCTGCGAGAACTCCGGATCAAAACACTGCCAAAATCAGCACAAGCACTAGTATCCTTTGCTCACTCACGAAGTGTTGCTGAGATGGCCAAAATCGCCTGTCAATGAGTGCAGCGTTTTCAACCACCACCTGGAAGATTGAGCGTACCACATTCAATTCCACGCTTTACAGTAGGTAAATACCATCCCGATAGCTTAGATATCAAAAAGCGTATTCCGTGAAGCATCGAAATACCAAGGCCGAAATCGCAGCTTTGCGAAGCTGTCTGGACGAAATTTCTTCAAGCCATCCCTCTGATTGCCGACCTAGCGTACTATCCAGGCGTCACGTACCGATTTTTGTTGATATCATGGACGTTTTGGTGACTCAGGCAGACGGTGCAACAAACCCTGCACCTACGTATCACCGGAGCGATGCAAACTCAACAGCCGGCATTTGGAAGCAGTTAACTCCGCCGGCGCTAACCCTTCCTGTGGCCTCATTTTGTTCGGGGTGTAAAAACCGGACACACTTCCAGGGTTGGTAACGGGGCGCGTGTTAGCGTGTTTCCATGTACAAAAGACGCTCCCCTGCACCCCACAGATCCATGCTAAGAATAACACGCCTGTAGCCGCACATCGAGCGATATCTTACCGGTGACCTTAGATGCCACGCACGCTATCCATACTGAGGAACCCCCGTCTCGGCACGACCCCGCCAGTTGGCCTTCCACAAACTCAAACTCGCCAGGGCTTAATCCGAACTGGGAATAAGATAAACTCCCAAAAGATTGTGTGCCTCACCGATGCATAGAGTCCCCAAGAAGTCAGGTGATTAGCGCCCATGCGATGATTACTGTGGGCTAACCAGAGCAACCGTTCCTGAAATGTACCCGGTAACGCACATGTAAGAGTCAGCTACTTCCATGAGGGGAACTGTCTTCAGCGGGATGAATTTGGTTCGTGCTTATCACTAGATCCTGCCATTCAAGGAAGAAAAACTCAAAACCGCGGTTACAAACCCCTTTGCCGTTTTCAAAACCCCTTGATTGCCACGTATTTTGAACAGGGGTGCTCAAATTTTCAACGCCTCATCCATGAAGTGATACATGGTTTGGACTTCGTCTACCCCCATCCGAGAGGTAGTTTGCGAGCCAGCTCTAACCAAGAGGAACACCCGATACAACCCAGTGCCCTACTACAACACTCGATTCAACATGTTGCCAAGGTTTCCTCACTGAAGTGCCAACTTGGCAGAGCTCCCGCATCACCGGGAGAAATAAGTTCAAAGCTATCTGCGAATACCGGTGAGCCGAAGTTCTTCAGATAGTTTCATCATTATAGTGGTCAGGCCAATTACCACACACTTTTCACATCCTAGTACGCTCAAACAACGCAGCAAGTGGCCAATCTACGCGGAAATGATCGCAAATTCAAGTTTGTAGTGTCCGCCGGCACTGCGTCTATTGATCTCTGGGAGACGAGCGTAGACATAGCACTTCTCGTTCCCCTGATCTGAATACACCGCTGTCAACTGCGGTCAACGCCTTTGACAGATAACAGTCTGTCCGTGAGAAAAAGCAACGACCAGTTTCCAGAGACGTCGCAAAATTTCTCGGGAATGCGTTTGGTAGAGAGTCGCTATTTGAGGGTCTGACGCTTCCGTCACTCGATGGAAAACAAGACTTTCGTGACTTGTACTGTTCATAACCTGTTGGTCTATTATTCAAACGCTTCATCTGACTAGTACCCCTCAAGGGCGGTTAAGCGCCTGTACTATATCCCTCAGTTTATCGCCGGCATACGATATGACTCGGGTACCGAAAACTCTATCGCGAATGCCCTTCCACGCGTTCCTAACCTCGGCGCATCTGCTGATGATGACACTGACTTGGCAGCCATGGATGCTGCACAAGCCAATGTTACTGAGATCCAGAAACTTCCTCAAAATAGCCCTCTCACATTCCGGCACATACCTCTTAAATCGTCGAAGGGAACACTCTTCTAACAGTTCCCAGGGCATACCTTGTCCTGTAGCGTCTGCGTCTTTTCACCACATAGTATTAGATGCGCTGCACAAATTGATCCCCAGCTTTATAAGACAAGGTCACGTCCCAAGGTTTACCCTAAAATTCGAGACAACATAAAACTACTTCACCCTTTTCTTAAGAAGAGAGCAGCTTCCCCTAGTGGATTAACTCATGCATCCATAATGACGAAACTAAGGTTATATACTCTCCTTAACAGAGAGCTGTCCCTTCGCAGATAACCAAAAGGACTACTCCTGTGAACACATCGGAGGCTATGGTGTCTTTCTAACCCAAAAGCTGCCGGTGCCAACTGTCATAGAGAAATTTACCCCCCACACTGCCAAAAGAGGTGTGATGTACTCTGGTTCGAACTCCAAATTCACAGTTGTGACAAGCTCCTTGACAGTGTTATGTGCCGTTCGTCGTCGTGTAGTGTATCCGACGATGGGACCATTCTTGCCGCCCTAGACCGTCATCTTCTGCACAGCGTTCCACCCATCTTCTTGTTACGAGTGATTACAACGCATCCAAATTAAATTATATGGCTGCCGTTCGTGAGGAACGTGGCTGCAGGCTTTTGAACTGTCTGTCAGTACTCAATCATGGAAAAGCATGGTCACAGCATGTCAAACTACCTGCAAAGCACCGCCCAGGACAGACACCCATCCGATGGTACGAAACCACCACTGGGGCACAGTGACCACATGCTACCAGCTTTGAATTTTACCTCACTACAAAGTGCTACAAGAAAACTTCAATCGAAATTTCCAGAAAGCAAGCTTAGCAAATCTTAGCGCAACAAACACTCTTAAGTACACTCAAACTCGTACCTGGCTCAGTGAACTCAAACTACCCTTCTTTTAAGGCTGCTGTTCACGAAGACCATGAGGCATTTGTCTTCTCAAACCATAGGAGTTCTTCTCCGGTACACCGCTTCTGTCGAAAGTACGTTGCATTTTCGACGTGCGTTCTCGTCCATTTTCCTAAGCAAGAGCTGACAGAGGACAGGAAGATCTAGATGACTCTCGATTTTTACGAAAAGGATACAGGTAAGAAATCCGTCAACACACCCAACAAGCACAATCAAATATCCCACCGGTAGTCCGCAAGAATAAGAATTTACTCAAGTACAACCGCCGCTAGAGAAAACTAAGCCATTGGCGCTTTCTCTGCGGTTTCCCGACGCAGAAACCACCTCCAAGACCCAAGTAGTTGCCGAAGTGCTCAGAGAATATTGAGCGGATGTCAGCAATATGGTTCCGCCGAACTGCCATCAGATTATTCTGCGGAACTACGCGAAATACTCACTCACGATAGCTGACTTTGTGCCGAACGCTCAGTATCTCGTTTACGGTCAATCCTTATAAAGAAATAGGACTAGACGTGATACATCGCCGATCCTCAGAGAAACGGCCCTTGGTTTGGCGGTGCCCCTCCATAATCTGTTTAACCAGACACTCCAGACTGGCGGGCTTCTGGAAACATGGAAATGGGACACTGACGCTTACATATTTGAGGCAGGTGGTCGTCATCCTCCTACTAATTAGCGGCCAGACAGCCTCATCAACATCCATTGTGAGATACTGCAGCGTCCGCTAAGATGCGCCATCCCCAAGCATTTCTTCTCATCCGATAATTTCCCTGTTACTCAGCGCAGCTTTCTCCCTGTCCCCTACGGATAGCTTGGCGAGAATGAAAGACAGCGGGCGAATCTCGCATGTTTTCTTCCTCGACTTTGCCAAGGCCTTTGACCGTGTCCCACACAGTGCTCTTGTATGTATATTAGAAGCTTATGGAGTCCACGGAGAGGCTCTTCGATCGGTTACATTTCGTCTTGGTAACAGAAATTTTGGGGGTGAAAACCGTTTCGGGCTTATATTCTTGTTTTCTGATCTCCGCCGGAGTTCTTAAAAGAGCAGTATTCGGTCCGATGTTGCATCTGCTATACGTTGTTTACTCTCACTACCGTACTTCCAGCAGCATCCTCATTTATGCTGTTGATTTAAAAATCTGAAACGCTTCTAGTTCCAGCGCATCGCAGGATGACCTAGAACGTAGTACGTGTTGGTGGAATGACTGGAGTCTCCCTTTAGACAAGAGTAAGTGTGTCAGTACGTTGCTCGCAAAGTATAATAGATATCGCGAAAGTTAACCTTAAAGATGACCTGAGGATTTGGCTGTCGTCTAGTTTAGCTTTCTTTTGTCACTACCGGATGGCTGTTAAAAGAGATTTGGGACTCTTAGGATGATAAAGAGAGTTTCTCCTCATACAGACAGATATGCTTTCAAACGCTTCAAGGGTTTATATAGGACCATCACTTGAGTGGGCTAATCTAATCGTATGCACTGATTTGAAGAAGGACATACTCGCCGTCGAACGTGTCTAACGAGCAGCCATCAAAATGGTCACTGGCATGCGACATTTCCCCCATGAGTCTCGACTTGAAATTATTGAGCTTTATCTACCTGACTTACGAACACTCTGAGGCGAATTAATCCTGACACATTTTCTCTTTGGTGCAGGATTCTTTTAGCCATTGTTTGACTCAGTAGCTGATATCAGACGATGGGTTCACGATAAGAAGCTCTATAATCTTCGACTTCGGACATACCTCGGTCAACATTTCTTCTCCTACGGGACTATCAACCACTGAAGGCGCCTTCCATTAGAGATGCTGACTGCTATTCTAAGAACCGCATTGAAGTGTTAGTAGACTCACACTTACTGAAGAAAAGTTTTCGGCTAATATTTTACTCCGTTCTGAATACGCTCAGTAACCCCGAAGAGTAGTGCTGTGCCCCGTTTTAACTGACAGTTTCTGCAACGCATTTCGCTGTTTTGTGGTTGACGCCATTTTGGTTTGCGTTTAGGTAAGTTGTGTGCATGGTGTACTGGGCCTCTGGCTCATGCTTTTTCGGTTCTTGTTACCATTCCAGATTCCCGTTGTGCCCGTCCCTCAGAGAGACGCTGTTCCACAGTGCTCCCACTCCGTCGCGCATCACATTTCCCAGAGCAACGAAAACATGCTGGGAATCAAAACGGAAAAATCGACTGGATCCGGGTGACTTAGGCCTCCAACCTTGAACCCGTGAAAAAATAACGGAAGGCGCTTGAATGCACGCGGGCGATTTCAACATAATGATCTTGAAGGTCAAGCCACTCTCGAGGCCTGAGAAGTCGGTCCAAGTACGCTTACCGTTCACTTTCCTCTGATATTATAGGTATTAAATAGCGCTACCGTGTCTGAACTTCTGGAGGTTGTTCAAAACTCTTTTAATGTAGATTCAGCCTGTCAGCGCCTCGTTTTCAAGGGTTGCCCTTTGCTAGGTAATTGTTTTGTCATAACGTCTGACTTCGTTAGACAAACTTAAGACACTTGACGAATATGGAATCAAGGATGGTGATAAGCTGACTCTGATCCTGAAATCCACTCCCACCAAGCAAGTGCAGCAACCTAATTTCGAATCACTGCTACGCGCTCGTCTTTCAACTGTTTACACTGAAGAAGAGGTGGATTCAATTGTTTCGAAATTCATGCACGTAAGCTCTCCATTTATGCTCATTAGTTCGTACGTTTGTCCCATTTGTGCGGTGGCTTTTTGGTTCACATTCTTACACTAATTCTAGGGCTGAGGATCTCATCCGCGATCGAGATATATGGGTGTAGTAGCGTACTTGGAGAGATCATTTGTGAGTTGAAATGTGTATCGAATACAACAGTCTAATAATTCGTTTGCACTACCCAAACTGTATATTGTGCTGCGTCAAATCCGGATGTGTTTCATCCATGTGGTTGTGTTTTTTTTCCCAAACCCCAGTTTTTTTAAAAAAAAGTTGCACTAGGGACTCCTATGTGGTTACTGTAAATTAGGCATATTTTGAATTAGTATTTCATTTTTGCTCAACCTAGGTAAAACAAGTGACCACTACTAAAATTCATTGAACGTACAACACACCGTACTATGAACCATGTTGCTCAAGCCCCCGCCGATCGTACAATCGGTTGACGGCTTGATTTTTGTTATTATTACGCTGTTTCAGTCTCAGATATCTGGTTTACCCGCATATAGTTTATCATTTTTAAACCAATGAGTGCTCTTGTGATCCACAATTTAACTGCTAAACTGGGTAGTATATCAAAGAAATACAGTAAATACCGATATCTACTGTGATCAGTTTTTCGGACAGCTTAGCATACCTCACAAGCCCAAATATCTCCTCATCAAGTAAGAATCTAATAGATTTGAAACTATAACGGGAAGTGCACTAGACCATCTCAGCCTTCAGTTTCCCGTGTGTCGTGTGATAGTGTGATGTGAATATGCTTCACGCTCGTCCCTAGTATTGTTAACGAAGTGGGTTTTCGTAATATTTGTAATACGAATATTAGTGTTGCTAACCGAAGCTTATTGATGTCAGTTTTGCGTAACGCCAGCACACCAAATAGCCAGTGATTGGTGCTGACTGTACAAGGTCAGATAAAGAACATGCATACACGCGTACACTTGCACAATCAGACCGGTGGCATGCTCACACATACATGTGCATCAATATCTGAGTGTTCTTACGATTGATTTTCTTTCCTTAGTAACAACTTTGCTGAATGCCAATCGGGGATTCACTTTTAGGCGTCTAAGGTTTAACTCCCGTTTTTTATCCAACATCGCTTGGAAAACGTTTGCCTGCGGCCGCATCGACGAAGTTCGCCAGCGCATCTGTCAGATGTCTACAACGCGGAAAAGGCCACGTGAAATGGCAAGTGTGTCACAATGTGTGGGAACGGAAAAGGGATTTTTTCAAAGTACGGAAGGAGGAAGATGCAAAGGGCAATAAATGGTCACATCGGTACTCAGAGAATGGCAACCCGAGCGCCATTGATCTATTTCTCACCATGTCAGCCAGCGTCCTTAATCAAAATCGTTCATCGTTTCTTAGGTATCAGTCGGGAAACCGGGAACACTCTGCCGAAGCATTCTTAAATGTCACTACGTTCACCCCGAAGACAAGTCGTACATCGTCCACCAGGTTACTGTTTCTAGCCTGATCCACCGTTCACAAACAAGTCACGGTGTGAAAAATGATGGGTTGGCATTTCTAAGATGAAGTCAAGTCACCAAAGCCTCTGAAACAAGATCCCCTTGCCCATGATTCGACAGTATATCTGTCCTTAAGACACCGGTGTTTGCACCACACGTTAATGCTTCAAGCACATCGATGGTTGGAAACGGACACTTTGTGAGCATCTTCCGCGCGGATGAACTAAGTTTCACGGCCTTATCGTAAGACTGTCCGTGCAGAGAAATTATACACATCCTTCCACAAAAGGAGATGCAGGTGTCACAGGTGACATAGGTTGGCAGTCACCTCTGGAGCTTTATCTCTAAGACTTGTGATCTCACTTGTCGTTCCACCATCGCTGATGCAGCTCTCGAAGTACATTAACTTCGACTTGCTAGCAAGGATGTGAACAGTTGAAGAGTGCTGCCGGTTCCAAAAATGCACTCGACAATTAGTAGGTGTAATGGCCATACGGAACTGACGAAATGGAACCGATAATCTGTTTGAAATGTTTTGGATTTTCAGCGAGCTCTCACGGATTAGAGCAGTGTTGCCTCTATATACTCCATGTCTGTGATGAATCGAAACGTACGTTCGACATCCTGTTACTAAGAGAGAAATATGAATTGCCAGAACGATAGGCTTTATTAAATTTGTAAACAAGTCATATAACTGCAATTCAAAATAGGGAACGTGATGACTGATGAATAATGTTGACGAAGTACAAGGTACAAGTGCATAACATTCTCCCCCTCCAGAAGTAAATTCAGTGGGACTTCCGTGAGCTATGGAGCACAAATTGTGTGAGGTGACATAGGGATTATACCTCTAGACTTCTCAGAATATGGTCTCACGTTCTGTTGTTGGTTTACAAGGGCTTCGTAGACGTCGTGAGTATTGGACTCAGTTCCACGATTTTCCACTAACGTGGATACCGGGGGAACCATTAGGTTTGAATCGAGCGCTTCATCGTCGGCTGCTTCTCCTTCGTTGGCCTGCAGCTTGTGCTAGGTTGCGTAGGGATACTGTGTCCTTACGACCGTCAAGGTGGCGGACGCGAGTCTGTCGGGTTACATTCTACCGACTCAACTTTGTCTCCGGTCGGATCATATTTCCACGTCCGGTTTTATTGCCGGAGGAGGACTTTGTCGGAGTTCACTAACCAACGTGGTAAGAAGAGACCTGTGAAAGCTCTACGGTTGTAACAGAACGTCCGCTCGTATGGAGTGTAATTGGTCGTAGTGCACAGTAAGGAACGTATAAAATGAAGTGCGTCTGACAACACAGTTTCCGAGTGTTCAATACTCAGTTTTTTTATCTGAGTGTCAACAGTATAGTTTTTCACAAGAGTACCGTTCAGACGTTCACCTTGCCCGTTAGACTGTGGATTATAGGCTGTAGTACGGCTGGTTGCGATATCCTTATTTTGGAGGAATGAAAGTAATTCTTTCAAGATACAAGCAGAACCACGATCACACTGAATAAATGAAGGCAAACCAAAAATGGCCATATAAGTGGATTGTGGGTAGCACGAGCGACCGGACGATTCATCACCCAACGACATTCGTCCAACGAAATAGGAATGACAGGCGAAAAACACCCTGACAGAAGGCATCGGATACATACACAAACCAGACTGAAGTGCACATAATGGGTGGAAACCAGGGAGTTTTTTGGGCCGGAATTATGACTTATATACGCGAGTGTGCGCGTACTATGGTGACTAGCGTGTTGGACAATAAAGATTGCGCTTTATTGGACGTCTTTTCGCCACACTATGACACTGTCTTAGATCTTCTAAAACAAATTAAGTGTTATTATATCATGCTGGTCAGCGATTCGGATGCTCAACTTAGTCATCTTTCTCTAAACGCAAGCGACTGGTTGTCGGGGCACGACAGACTTACAATGGTGATAGACTGCTACAGTTATGCACGTCTGACGGTCTCCATATTTTGAGTACAGCATTTCAACACAGGGGACTGTATTGTACGACCCAGTCATAGAACCAGCTAGGTCATATAGCAATAAGTTACAGTTGCTACTACCGCATTTCGGCACAATCACTTGGACTCGAATCATGCTGTTACACGTGACCGTTTTGTTTTGTCATTCGCTCGGAGGTCATACACTCGTGAGTGCAAGATAGTTAACTGGTATCCAAGCGAGGAAAGTGTAACGCTCATCATGAATCAATGATAAGCGAATTACCCATTTTGACTCAGGTGTGAGAACCTAACGAACACTGGGAACAGATCGTGGCAGCTGTGGAAACCTGTGACGAGGTATGTTTCAGAAGGCAAATCTCACGAGCAGACATTTTCCAATTCCATCTGTTTATGAGTGTGACTATGACCGTCAGTAGCTTCAATGTTTGAATGGAATTGTTCAGTTTGCGATAAGTGCGTCCTGCCTCTCTGTGGGCTACCGTGTTGTGGCACAAATTAATGCCACACCTCATTCGGTTGCGAAACCGAAGTCCATTGTTCGCGACTGTTTTTCAACATAGTCATCCTCGTCGTGGGCAGAGTACATCATTACGTTTTACTGATAACTGCCACAACCATGAAGTCCAAGTTAAGACTTATTCAAGAAAAGGAGGGGACCGTGTTATATACCAACCGTTGCAAATAACCATCACGACGTCTTCATGATAACTTCAGTTATCTTACTACAACGGAAAGTGTTAGGTCGTTTTTTTTCCAGGGCACGCTTTACTGACGGTGTTCCTTTTGTGTTGTTGAGCTTTCGAATAAGGTAAGGTAACATGGGGTTAATTACTTTTTACGAAAGTTTCTTAAAATATTCAGTAGGCAATACGAGTGTCTTCAAGAGCTCTGTTTTTATCGGAATTTCGCGAATTTTGTATTTACACTACTGATGTTGCCGCGTTAGTGTGATGTAAAAGTCTATCTGCTCGTACGTTAGGGTGCCGGTGTGAGCAGGTTCCCATTATTGCCATCGCGTTCCGTCTTCAGAACAGGTTTCTGTTCGCCCTAAAAATATTAACCACCGGGCTATATTTGTGATCTGCTTTCAAAAACTCGCTCGAATAGTCTGAAAGAATGTACAGTGGAAGGAGATAAACGTCAAGGCGTTCCAAAGTCTATTTACAAAAGCAGCACTGGATTACATTTCTGAATAGGAGTCTGACTCCGTAGGAAGTGAACTAATAATGTTCTGTTTCGGCACACTGAACACATTTCAGTGACGGATAGTTTTGGTTTTATGGAGTGATTAACACCTTACCAGTACCCTAATTGTTTCTGTTTTAAGAGCTCTTAACTCTTGCCTCTATTAATTTAGCAAATGCGTGGACAGACGCGGCCAATATGACTTGACCTATCTGATGGTCAGCAGGTAAAACTAGGAGTAAGACAATTCTTACAGTGTGCACGATGTTGTGTGCTACCGTAACAGCAGTAGGTGGCTTGGTTAGGAAGAAACCTGGTAATTGTAATATATGTCCTGAGCATGACATTCCCAGTATTGTGTTATGTTAGATAGCCCGATTTGCACTTGAGTCCCCGTTTTTTCACTAGTCCCATCGCTTATACGATGTGTTAGCGCGAGAGTTACTTAGAACCAAAAGACATTGACGCCAATAATAACATGTGTAACACGTAATTAACACTGTGACATATATAAACAAATAATAAGCTAGATAACCAAGTGTTTGAACTTATCAAGATCCGGATGACACTGTACACATGATTGTTGCAGGTCACTGCTTGAATACGTGGAGACTTGCGGAGAGTTTCAGAGAGCTGGACACTTTTGTCTCCATAACATCATTCTGGATTGCTATCTTTCCAACGGAGTCGAAACTTCACATGTTCAACAACAACCGTATTCAGGTATATTTGTTTACTGGCAATGACATCCTATACCAGGACGGAGCCCGGTCTGCTCTTCACAGTTTTTCTTCACTTGCGGGAGTTAACTTAAGGAGAGCCATAGCGACCAGCAAGTCCTATGTGATCAGAATCAGGTTTATTTGCTGACGGCTGTCACACATTTCACAACAACCTTAAAAATGGGGATAACTGTTGTAGGACTCAGTCAAATGAGTTGATTTCCTCATTTGACACTGTGTGACAAACAGTCTGTTCGATGCGTTAGAATGGGATTCATGTGGCGTTTTAGAAGCCGGTTCTCTCGCAAGGTTTTGGTTAGAAAGAACGATTCTGCGGATCGGTGTAGACGCCCAAGGCATTTGGGCTGAAGTAGCGTTGTAAACTCCCGGTCGAAGTGTACCACACGTCATTCCACTAGCCATTAGATTG
Organism: Paragonimus westermani; assembly: GCA_008508345.1. Lineage (NCBI taxonomy): Eukaryota > Metazoa > Platyhelminthes > Trematoda > Plagiorchiida > Troglotrematidae > Paragonimus > Paragonimus westermani. Next base: position 32,777 of record QNGE01003321.1, on the reverse strand, counting down.
TCCTTAAATTCACTGTTATCCACGTAGACCGTGTCGTTCACACAGTCTTTCTTTGCCAGTGGCTTGGGTGATCTGGGATCTCCAAATGCGACAACTGCATCCATCCTTATTGCAAGTCGAAACTCCGGTCTCTCACTAGTCTCGAAGTTGCCTTGTGATTTCCGATTTGTTTACTTTGTGAACGAAGCTGTACTCGCATCCAGTTGGAATTCTCTGACGGGCGTCAAGGGGTTTAAGAGTTTGACCTTACGGTGGTCGGCAACCGAGCGAACAGTGGTACCAAATATTCGTTATTTAGGACGTTGCAGTTGTCTCCCACGAGACTTGGACAGTTTTCATTCTATCCCATGCTAGGAAGAACCGCACATTGGACATGGTCAATGATGTTCGTCCTCCTTGACATTCATCGCCATTAAGCGACCGCTTTTCGTGATTTCCATGATGGGCGGTATTTTGAGCAGGGCCGTCTTATTGCGATTTAGACGACGGTCGTTTCCTTCTACTCAGTTTTTATTGAACCGTAATTCGCTGCTTCTTTTAAAAGCTCCTTTGTATTGCTGCTTGATCTAGTGTATGTTCATTCCATTTACATTACAGATCTTATCTGCGCGGGTCAGTTCAATGAGCCTTGATGATGTGGAACGTTTGGCGGAGATTTGGCTGCAAACAGATGAGTAATTTTGTGCCATGTCCAGCCTGTTATGTTGTTTGTGGCCGTCCAGTCAACCCACCATTTATCATGTTGTACAGCACCTTTATGTTTCGAACTATACAAGAGGAATTCACGAAGACCCCACGGTTTTCCCTCTATTGTAGGGTTTGGTGTTTGGTGGTTTCGTACCTCCAGGCCGATTAACTGTCAGCAGAACAATCATCAACATGGTAACGTGTCACCGTCACTCGATATGGCTGAATGAACTTAAAATGACTGACGGGACAATCAGTGCAGTCAGAAATATGAGTACTTGCCGTTGTAATAGCTTCAGGAAAGGGTAGAGCAGAAAACATTTCTGTGGTGGGATAGAGTTAAATCTTGATGATTACAAATGAACAGTTAATGGAACATACGAAGAGACGAATTTCAATTTGGTGTTTGAGGTGTCTCAGATGAGCAAATTCCAACCTGGTTCTAACAATACGTTGGGAGACTTCTACAACACTACCACCAACTGTGTTCCAACTGTTGATTTCTCCCAGAGTAAGTGGAGACACGGGTTCATTTTATTTGTGAAGAAGTGCCTTTCGTTAGGGAACGCGTTATATATCAGGATATCTCAATTACAGAGCGATGCAGCACCTCTAAGACTGCGTGTGCAAGGCAGTGTTTCGATGCAATCTGTGTCTGCGACTTTGTTGCACGTCACAGATGATTGACTGATCAGAAACTTGTGCGTGATATTGCCAATTGCAAAGTTGAGACAGGCTGGAATAGGACTCTCTTGCTGCAGTCCTTTGTGGACGTAATTGGTTGGCGACAGTCTGGTCGTGTAATACCTTCACAGCGGAAACATGCTTGTTGAGTTCCCCAATAATCGATTTGAAAAAAACCTCCCAGAGGACACCTCTGCTGATTGGATCGGAGAATGTCCCGCCGTCTGGACACGATTACAGTTTTTCGTCGGCAGACGTGACGGTTTTCCAGGAACTGGCGGCAGTTGAAGATTTGACCAACGTTTGCGCGGTCCACGTGAAGTCCAGTTTGCTTCTGGCGATAGTGCTCTTCACGTGATGGCACATGGGGTATAATGAGTGTCAATAACATAGGCGCAACTAAAATTTGATTCCTCAATGGTACATATGTTTTGCGGCTCATCCTGAATGGTGGGTAACTGTCACTATCTTCGAAAGGAGCCGAAGAAAGATTACATGTGCAGTGTGCCTTGTGCTTCTAATCCCCGCCTTTGCAAGGGACCTTTTGGCACAGTCCACGGAAGACGAATAGGACCAAAACTCAGGACTTTTGACGCAGAGGACCGTCTGAAATGCTCCGCTTGACCCTCTAGACGCTTTTGTAGGTTGTATGGTGGTTGATTGATAATTTTAACAGCAAGCTGCCTAGAAGCGGTGGCGGTGGTAGGGTGACACAACCTCAGGGGATTTCTCGGCTCGTTAGCTAATTTCAGGCTATAGACCGTCCGTTGATGAACAGGAAACTTTTTTCGAACTACAGCTTGAATTATTTGGTGTACGGTGTAAACGGATAATTAAAGTAAGTAACAGTTATTTGTTCATACCAGATGTGTTCATCTGAGTCACTACGGGAGAATATTTTCGGCCGAATTTGGTGCTGACCCACGGAATAGTGGTAAACGGACAAGTCAGATCCACAGATTAGTCTGTTTGTGACCGAGAGTTGAACATATTAAGTTCCTCATGTGAAAAAGGGATACGAGGTGTTTTCAACATGTGCACTGCTGACAGCTGGCTGTCTCTTAGGCGGTTACTATTGCAGCCTAGTCGAACAACTACACAATAGATTATGGGCGGCCAACAATGCAGTTGTGTAATATATTTGACAGTTCCATAGCTATTAGTCTCGGTACACTTCAGCCCAGGCGTGGTCAGTAATTACCTTGGGGGCTGGTCGGCCGGTGGAACGACTGTTACCGATGCAAATCATGCAACCGAAAAGCGCACGTACCTGTGAGCCACCCGAAGAGCCTTAGACTGGTTATGTCCTGGCGTTCATGGTCGTTTGGTCTGTCTGACTCACTCACGGTCAACTGTTAGGGGGTTTGCCTTTCTTTGTTGATTTCTCTAATGGACTTCAATTACGGGCTGTGTGAACATTTTTTGGCCAGGCTTTGTAAAGTATAGCCTAGACCCAACAAAGATACCAGGTTCAGATGGCATTGTATTCTTTGTAATGAACGAATACTTCGTTTCTTGGTTGTCATTGATTGACATTTTCCACGGGCTCTTCGAACAAGTTTTTGGAGAAATGTGGTTGTCGCTTAGGGACCGTTAAGGCCAGTATTCCGATAGATGGGTGGATTAGTTCAACGCCATCTAGTGCATCCCCAGGCTCTGGATTGGGGAACGGCCTTTCACGTGGGAACCAACTGCTAGATAAACAAGGTTCCCCTGGCGAATAGGCAGTCGCGGACGATGGTCAGAAGTACTGCCAGTGTGTGGTGGGTTCACAGCTGGCAGACGGATCTCCTAATAAACGTCGCGCAAGCTATTTGATGGCACTACGACATGGCGTATGTTACCCCGCCACAAAGGTTTCAGTTACTCCAACGGGAACCCCTGGGCTCCCGGACAGCACGCCATCTTTTTGCCGTGCTGTCTCTATGGCGCACTGATCTTCATTCTCCACCAACGATGGACAACCCTCGAGGAAGACGTGCGAATCACCTCGGTGATCACCGGCTGCTACGGGTACGCAAGATGTGCTGGGTACCTTGAATGGCTGAACTCCCATTCGAAGGGCATATGAACCAATTGTGCATCCAGCCACAGCAGGCATGCGTCATAACAGCCCTGTCGGTGCTGGACTCCCCGGCTGGACAGATCTATTACATCAGATCCGCCTCCGCTGTTAAATCCGCAAACCGCTGCACTGTTTCTGACGCAACCTTCCGCAAGGTGCGTTGGGCATCCTGGATGGGTAGACTCTATCCGAGGGGCATATGAACCGAATAGTTACTGGCCACCGATCCTCAATGAGGTGCGAACTCCGTGCTTCGTTCCGCTGCTTTATGGGTTAGGTTCTTTTCGAACCAAGGGCTCCTGGTGTGCCCCCTCAGGCCAACTCTTTTTCAGTCTAGACAACCCTCACGATTATGAACTACTGGGAGTACATTAATTATAAAAATTTTTTGTCATGTCTCCCTGTCACGACTTTGGTCGGGTTATCAGCGGTCAGCTTTTCTCCTGTTTCACGTCTTACCGCACCAGACCAACTTGTCTGCTTTCCCCCTCTTCATATAAAAATATATACTTCATGACTCCCCAATCCTGTTTTCACGCATACATAAGAGAAATACCGCATTTGTCGACCGCGAAGGGAATAAGCCAGAATGATTGTGCGCCAGACATCGAGGTTCCTTTGCCTGAAGAACACAAGCATCTGCTAGCCCCCAGAGCACCATTTAAACTTGTTACCTCTAGTGTTCGAACACCTATACGAATGGGCCATCAGACTGCTCTTTCTTGTACTTTCGAGACCCTCTCCATCAGTATCTGTCGTCTTGCTGAAACACGACCTTAGTATTCTGGCTCGATGCCACATGTTCAATATCCGTCAGCCGGTCCATCATGCGGGTACAGTGTGCGCTGTAGGATCCACGGCTCAAGCCACTGGTCATGCCGGTGTTAGAATTACCCAAGGCGCATACGCGGACAAGGTGCCGTCTTTGCACTGTCAGACTCGAAGGCACGGCTAGAGCATCAAGAGGTGCCCATCACAAACGCTGTTTGTTTTTAGTTGCGATACGTCCTTCACAAAATGTAGTCTAGATGCAGTCAACCCATTTTTATCACTAGCTCGCTAACCTTCTACACATTGTGCGGCGCACGGACATTGTTTTACTAGCTGGAGACTTGAACGCTCAGATAGGTAGGCTATACGCTGACGGGCGTGACTAAGGTGGCCAGCATTCTTACGGTGCTCGTCGGACAGACAACAGTGAGCATTTGTTGCAGCTGTGTGCTGATAACGGTCTGTGTCTGCAAAGTAATAATTTTTGACGGTATTTGGGGAGGTACGTTCAAAAGCCTGCCGCAATCGAATCAAGAACAACGTGCGCGACCGGATGAGTCATCGCTCGACTGGATCGGACCAACGGGTGAGGCAGGGCAGGCGAAATACGAATGACGACCAGATCGGAGGCGTGTTTTTTCCAACATTTAGAGGAACATCTCGACACGATGTTGGAATACTGTCAAGGCCAACATTGGGTGGATGGCGGACAGCACGAGCAGCCGGACGAGCCATCGCGCAACGAAATCGGACAAACAGACGAGGAATTGCAGGCAGAAAACCCCCCGATAGAAGGCGCCTATCACACACGTAAACCGGTCAGAAGTGCACACGACGTGTGAACGGAAACCGGGGTGTGTGTGTTGCGGGTTGGAATTATGACTCATAAACGAGAGAGCGCGCGTTGCATGTGACTGGCGATTTGGACAAGAAAGATTGTGCTTTATTGGACGCTTTCTCGCTACAATATGATGGTGTGGAATCGGTCCCAGCCACTTGACTTCGAGATATAGAATATGCAGACGACATCGCCTTAATCAGTAAGTTCTCACTGGGAGCCCAAAATATATTTGACAGATTAGGTGCCTGAGTTCCTCAGTTTACTATGGCCTTTACACCTACTAAATGCGAGGTGCCGTTTCAAGATCAGTAAGACTGTGTGCCTGTTCTCGTCCTTGGTGATGGGCTGTTGGAAGTAGTCGGGAAGCTGTATCAGTGCTGGTGGAATGTCCGGTGAGATCACAGATCACATAGCAAAAGCTCGGATGACGCCTGCCAAATTACGTTATATGTGGTGTCGGTGTGATTTCAGTCTTTCTATGAATGGCCGAGGGTACAATGCCACATCTAGAGCATTCCTATTGTACGGCTCCGAGACCTGGTCGATTCGCGCGTAGTATGTTCATAGGGTATCCGTTTTCGACCACGGGTGTCTCCGAAGCACTAGCGGCGTGAGGTGGGAACATCGTGTCAGCATTGACGAAGTTGGCCGACGTATCTTCCGAACGGATAAGCTCTGTTGCCTCCTATGCATAACAATCTCGTCTCAGCCTTCGCTGTGTAATTTGGTTGAGTACGTCATGTATTTCTGTACTGATACTCAGCAAGTTTCCTTTCAATTTCTGTCGCACGTCTTATCCAACGCTGGCATGACGCATTTTGCATTATCGATCGCAATCATCCTTGATCCCGTATTGGATGTGCTTGAACGTTCCATGGATGCTCCGACTCGAACATTCATTCATTTTTACGGTTGTTTCGGCAGCTTTAGGGAGGATACTCGAGTGGGAGCTCGCTGGGAACTGTGGGCATTTGTGCTCCTCCATGTGCAGCGTCTGGGGATTATCGTACCAACCACAGGCTGATTGGATATCAGCTGGTACACCTTGAACCAGATCAGGCCAACGGTCGGCTGGCCCAAGCTATCCTCGTCAGGACCGAAGCGTTGTTGTCACAGTACCCTTCTAGGAGGGAGCTGTGTAGAGACCTAGAGATGTCACTGGACAGCCTGCGGTAAGATGTGTAAAATAGATCCACAATTAGTTAGAGGGACTAGAGACCGGCCGCCAACGAGCGAGTGAACCGGAAGAATGTGACACGTGTGTGGTTTGGGCTCGCGCCACAGTCAGATGACATGCAGGCGAACAATCGGAGGGCACACGTCGTGCGAACTTTCTCAGTAGCCTAAGTAGAATATGCAACTGTGAGTTTTGGATCTATTTTACACATCTTACCGCAGGCTGGCCAGTGAAATCTCCAGGCCGCTACACACACCAACAGCCTGCCGAAATAGACATTTTATCGTCACTGCTAGTGCATAAGTATACCTAGCCTGCACTGCAACCTTCAAACGGTGGTCGGCCTTGTGTGCTGTTTTAATTCAGCGGGCTATGCTGATTAGGACCTCGGTCCTTCTAGATACAACCTTGTCGGACAGGCCAAAGGGCAGCAGTCTGATGAAAGGCAGACGCACCACCACCACTAACCGCGTAGAAGTGAGGCATGATCCTATGGGCATACAGTAGAACCATTTCATAATCACAGCGCTGATGTCTTTCGTATCACGAAGAAGGGTGTTAGGAAAGATACCCTCAAACAAAAAAGCACTCCGATCGTCCAACGGTTGACCGTGACCGCTAGCGTATTATCGGTTGAAAAACATCCGATATCACACAAAAGCTTGATGTGGCTTCGAATATATCCAGTGTGCGCAGCAATGCTCAGAATCACACATCAATGTCTCATACACTGCGCCCATTGGCTAGGCAAGCCACATACTGCTAAGCGAGTCAGACTCCGGAGTCACTGGCATTAGGTAGGGTTCGCGAAGAAAACCATATACCCTGTTATCTCGCAGGTCAGACTTTTGATTCAGAAACTCGGATTAGGGTCCATCAAATCAACTCCCTTCTGCGGCATAAGCAGTTGCAAAGTATCAGAAGTTATCGTTCTCCAGACAGTGACAGTATTCACCCGCCACGGCTTTCTCCTTCACTCTTGTCCCCCAATTCTTCTCTCCATGTGTCTTCGGGCGATAATTGCTTTCTAAAGGCAAGGCAACAGGTAAACATTGGCGTTCTCAATGTTCGCACTCTTTGGCAAGTCGGGCAGCAAGCCGCTTCGGCAATTACTCTCTCAAGTGTGCAGCTGGATGTGCGTTGCCTGTCGGAGAAGCCAGTCTACGATTCTAGCACAGTCACCCACTTGATTCCACCTCTAAATAACCGTCAATCCAGGGCTTCTGGTGATGCCGAATCTGAAGCTCAGGGCCAAGCTGTAGTGGGAATCGGGCTGAGTTCCAGAACAGAACACTGTTTTCTGGATTGGATCCCAGTGAACAGTCACTTGTTTGCCGTCAGTCTCAATACATCGGTTAGAGTCTGTCGATGCAAATCAGAAAAGCCTTGTGCTTTCGTTATATCGGCGTATGGTCCAACGTACAACTGTTCGGATACTACCAAGGATGCGTTCTATGACACCCTCGTTGACCTTCTGAGACAGACTATAAACACTCAAGCATCATCATACTAGCGGGTGATTTGAACGTTCATCTCGATCGTCTTTCTCCAGATGAGAAGCGTTAGTGTCTTGATACAACGCACTGACAGTGGCGAAAAACTGATGCAACTGTGCGCACCTCATGATCTCTAAATTTTGAGTACCGCATTCTAACACAGGAAGATGCGTTGTGTTATACAGAGACCTAAGTGTGTTTCTCAGCCGTGGACACAGCTCGATCACATTTCAATCAGTTACAGGTGGCGCCACTCTGTTAACAACCGTCAAGCTTTTGTAGCAACCGCCCGGATTCGGACCACGCTGTTGTGCGTGCCTGTTTTGCTTTGTCATTTGCCCAGAAAACATGTGCTCATGAATGCAAGATACTGAACTGAAATTCGAACGATGAGAATATAAATAACGCCTACCGGGATGCACTGGTGAACAAGCTATCCAGTTCGAATCAGGTGAAAGATTCTAACGCAGCGGTTATGGAAACATGCTGTGAGGAGATATGTTCCGAAGGAGGTGTTCGGTTGTGCCAGAAGTGGATTTCTGTAACGTCGATAAACCTCATGAGGAAGGATCGCTCGATTCCACATCAGCCTGAATGTGACGACGATCGTCGAGAATTCAAATGCAAGCTGACTAAAAGCTTGCGCAAAAACCATGATAACTATTTAGTCGAACAGTCAAAAAAGATGGAAAAAGCCTTTTTGTCCTGGAGGAGCAGAAGGCTTTTTCTCCTGACCCGTGGCTGTACTGGCCGTCGAGTCGGTGTAGGTGAGACCATAAGTGGAAAAGATGGTTCGCTGATCACCAGCCAGTTGCGCTGGCATGACAGATGGGCTGAGCATTTTGAAGAACAGCTCATCTGGTCTCAACGAGACCATGCGGACGAAAAGTCTTGAATGGTCAGTTGTTGCGTACCAGATGGCCCTCCGTGGGAAACAGAGGTTGCCCTGGAGCTTAAGTTATTGAAGCGTAACAAAACTTCTAGACCAGGTGTTTCTTCTTTTCTGTCTTCCAGGACGGTGGGGACAGGTTGGTATGCCGATTGACGAAACTCCCACAGACGATTTGAGGAATCTGAAGAGGTGCCTCGTGATTGGCGCTCAACAGTAATAATTCCCGTTTTCAAAGAGGGCTCGACCTACAACAGACAATCACAGAGAGGTCATTCTAATGTCTGTTACATCCACGTTACTAACTGGCCTCATTTTATGTCGGTTCACTTAGCTCACAGAAAGTCAGATACGCGAAGAACAGGCAAGATTCTCATAAAGTCGAAGGTGTATTGATCGCATTTTTACCCTGTGACGGATCTTAGAACACCGGCACTCTTATAGGCAGCCGACAGTCGTGATGTTTTTAGACCTAAGGGCTGTTTTCGAATCGGTTGCACGTAACGTTCTCTGGAACTGTCGCAAGGGAGTACCAGGGAAACACGTGAAGCTGTCGAGATCACTGTATGCTCACTCTGCAAGCAGAGTGGAAGTTTACGAACAACTGTTTCTGACGTTCGCCACTTATAGTGGTGTTCGTCAAGGGTGTCCGGTTTTGCCCTTGCTCTTCACTTTCGTCACGGACGACATTCCGGAAAGTGCATTTGAGGGATCCAGTAAAATGGGTGTCGAGCTTCTTCCGGTCGCTAGGTTGACTGACATGGAGTATGCGGATGACACTGTCTTATTAAGTCCCACTGCCGAAGACATGCAAACCATGCTCAACAAGGTCAGTGACCGGGCTGGTTTGTGTGGAATACATCTTACACCTTCAAAGTGCAAAATGCTGCTTTAGGACTGAGTCATCCCTGCTTCTACGTCATTCGTTGCAAACAATCCCCTTGAAACCTTGAAAAATTTCATGTACACAGGTGGCACTATGTCGCTAATTTGTGCCGTTGCTGAGGAATTATCAGCGAGGATTGCAAACGCGCGCACTGCATTCGCCAAACTGCGTCAACTTTGACGTCGAAAAGACGTCCGGCTGTCGCTGAAAGGAAGGGTATAGAGTGCTTATGTAAGTTCTGTTTTGCTCTATGGTTCGGAAGAGTGGTCTGCTCACAACGAAGACATCAATCGACCTGTAGTTAACTATCGTTTTCACCGTCAAGAAGCTCACATTAAGTGGACTGATCGCGTGAGCAACGCAGCCATTCACCGGTGTGTATTCCGGAACGCTCGGAATGCGCGATCAGTCGGTTAACTACTGACGTTACACAACCCCCGGTGATCGGGTCACATACTCTGTGTGCCATCTGGTCGTTTGCGGTATCGGGTATTTTGTACTGAGATCACCAACAAGAGGGTGAAACCACGTGGTGGTCAAGCAACAATGTGGTCACGAAACTTGAAGATCCTGATGGCTTTACTGTGCAAAGTGGGTAGATGCCGCCTATCGGGCTGGGATCCTCGTGATCACTCAAATTACTGGTTAGAAACGTTATCCGAGATGGCGATGTGCCGCAGTCAATTGCGTACCTGCCTCCATACCATTCCTAGTTCTTCCGCTTAGTCTTTTCTTTAAATTAATTTTCAATCTTCTTATTAACGTCTCCTACGATGTTCCATGTCACAGCAGAGGTGAGCGGTGGCCCTAACCACAGTACATTCTGGTCGGGCTCTTGGCTGCTACGCCGATTGTGATGTATAAATTTAGGAATGCACCCTAGCCGAAATACGATCTAACCTTGTTGGCCGTTAATTACTCAGACGTCAAAGGGTACTGCCTCGTGCACGATGGGTCAATTTACGCGAACAGAATGACCGTGTCCGCTTGACTGAACGACGAAGATAATGCGAATGATCGATCAGTAACATCTTTTAACTGTGGATTTCTGATGGGGATTCATGTGATGTAACATGAAACCCAAATAATAACATCGTATAGCTCTGTAACGCTTGCCTAGCACTGAACAAGTGAAATGAACTGGAAGTGTGAAGGCCTGAATTGTAAGCAGAGGGAGATGGCGAACACACTGAAGTCTGCAATTTATTTAAAAGTAAGAAGGTATTTCCTAAGGGATAGAAACTCTCACAGCCTTAAATTGATCCATATATATATATATATATATATATATATGACATGCAAAAAATCCCAAGGATTGGCAAACGTGCCACAATAAGGGAAAAAGTTGTGTAAGATGAATGAAGAAAGCACAGAGAGAATAAGAGCAGAAAGTTACGACGACGCAGAAGGAGATTCGCAACAACAGCACAATTAACTCGTATTACTCATCATATCAGACAGCGTCCTCAAAAAACAGCGTCAAAACGAGAATGGACCCTGATGCAATATGACGGCTTACTCATATCGACAACCTGTTGGGCTGGATGGTGTGGCGATCACACTGACGGAGTCACACACCGGGAAGGCCAATAGGCAGAGATGTGATAAACCACAGTCTCCTGGTCCTCCAGGTTGTGGGTTAGAAAATGGTTGGCAGCTTTCTTCCAGGAAAAACTACAGCTTTTGTATACTGCTGCCCACTTGCTGTCTTGCGGTGAAGGCACTTGTGAAAAAGGTTTTGGTTGAGAACTCTAATCATTCTCCTCTCTAGGTCTGAAGGTTCTGGTAATATTTTAGCTCACGTACAACCGTGAATACATCTTCAACAAATGGCCTACATTGTCCTTCGGACCCCAGCCAGAAAACCAGGATCGCCCCACTGAAGCAAGCTTCACAGTGAGTGCCTTCAAATCTGAACCCAAATCATGCACTGACCACCGCCTGAACGCCGATTCTAGCTTAACCCAACATTCGCAAACAAGGTAGGGTGTGGCAGGCGGAGAGTTGGCACCCGTTAGATGTGGCAAAACCAACGAAGGCTGTGAGACGAGATTGTTATGCATAGGAGGCAACAGAGCTTATCCGTTCGGAAGATACGTCGGCCAACTTCGTCAATGCTGACACGATGTTCCCACCTCACGCCGCTAGTGCTTCGGAGACACCCGTGGTCGAAAACGGATACCCTATGAACATACTACGCGCGAATCGACCAGGTCTCGGAGCCGTACAATAGGAATGCTCTAGATGTGGCATTGTACCCTCGGCCATTCATAGAAAGACTGAAATCACACCGACACCACATATAACGTAATTTGGCAGGCGTCATCCGAGCTTTTGCTATGTGATCTGTGATCTCACCGGACATTCCACCAGCACTGATACAGCTTCCCGACTACTTCCAACAGCCCATCACCAAGGACGAGAACAGGCACACAGTCTTACTGATCTTGAGATCACTGTATGCTCACTCTGCAAGCATGCGGACGACAAGTCTCGAATGGTCGATTGTTGCGTACCAGATGGCCTCCCCACCTCAACCGTGGAACAGCTGGTAGGCTCTCACTCAACCGACCTTCCAGAGGTTAAGGCATCATTGACGTATGTATGAGCCTTGCGCAGGAACTCAGATAGTTTGACGATTGTCCATTTCCAAATCGATCCCCACGACGTCATCGTCCCAGCATGTGGCCACTTCAAAGTAACTCACAGCCCTGCAAAGGTTTCCGCTGGTGCGGTGCTAAGGCTATCAAATGTTTGACGCCTCGCTCTTTCCCTTCCCCGCTCCAGGGAAACCGGATCGGTTGGTTAATTTATATTCATTCCAACCATTCGGCCTATCACGCTTACCCTACCAGCCGCCGCCTTCACTTCAGACCTTTTCGTCTACGTGAATGTTTCAGTTTCTGTTGGGCGTAGCACACCTGTGACAGCCCAACTAGGGTTTAACATCTGCGTTGCACATCAGAAATTTTCGAATATTGTCCTATCTAAAATCACCTATTGTGGACAGGCTTCTAATATAGTTTGCATAACACGCCATCATGTCATTAAAAAACTGCTTGCCGAACTGTAAGACAGTCATTTAGATTAATGATGCGCGAAAAAGGATACAGTAATGAGTAAAATGTTCATTTTAGGTATGGTCACGTAACACCTAACACTCGAGTGTATAAAGTAAGGACGACTGCTGAGATTGCTTTACCGGTTCAACCCGGATATGGGTGCAATATCTTGTGGGGGGGTTTCGGCGTTTTGATTGAAAGTCAGTGAAGAGAGTAGGCAAATAGCGACCGTTTCTGTGACTGCCAGTAAGCGATTTATTGTGTACCACGGATTCGATAGATGAGACTGAATGAGCCTGCGGGATTGATTTGATGGTTGGACTTCATTATGTGCGCAACATTCGAAGACGAACGAAAATTTTCAATCTACGAGTTAATCATACCGGTGGATGCTGTCTGTTGCGTACTACAGGAACAAAAGAAATGGTACACGTAGTAAGACATAACATGAACAATGTATCTTCCGAATGAAGGCGTAACACTGGATTGCAGTTAGACTACTACTACGAAGTAAGTCTTCGTTTGGTATACGCTAAGCATCGCTAGCCAGCTGTTTTTACTAGGGTCCATGTCCAATTCTTCTAAGTCTAAAACACTTAAAACGCGAAGCGTGTTCGATGTAGGTGTTTCATGTCTATGTACCAGTACCGAATTTGCAACAGTGGGTTGGTTTTGGCACCAACAAACTAGAAGACATAACTGATTAGCGCATTAGGGAAAGGTCACCATATCCAGGCTGTGGTCAGATGTATACACATTTTTTACTGAACGTACGAAATTTGTTTCAATCGATCGATTGTAAATGCTTCAGCAAGTTCCAAAAGCGTAGACCAACATGACGTAACAAGACTTTGAATTCAAGCTGGATCGACAAAGTGACCACCCAGGGCTTACCTTACGATCGCGTACGTCGGCTAGTCATGTGTTTCAGTTGCAACCGTTCCCAGATCTCGCGAAGTTCTGCATCCCTGTAGGCAAATATCTCTCCACTCTGAGTGTCAGATCCTTCCCACTTGTTTTTCTCGTTCGACTTAGTGGAAAAAATGAGTATGCTGTTACTGAGGAGATTTCTTCTCTGGGAGTTTCTGTAAGTTTTCTTGACTTGATGCACATTATTACTGATTTCCTGTACTGTCTGCGTTTTCTGACTAAACGTGCATCCGAGCAGAGTGCGGCAGCTTGTTTACTGTTCAGCTAAGTATCTTTTGTCTGCTCCCAACCCAACACTCCAACTTCGCCGGTTCCGTCCTGGTTTGTCGTCAAAATACAGAGGTGGTCGGGTTAGACGGTGCCCTGGAGAAATATCTAGTAGACAGTAGCGCAGCTTGGTGATGTCTATCCACTCAAAATAGTGTTACAGCTTCATATTAATTTCTTGTTTGTGTTTCCGCTGCTGCTATAATTAGTTATCTCTCTCAAGAACTTGCAGCACGAATATTCTCTCGTACTGTTGACGGAATGTATTCAATTTTCTGCAAAAAGACATCTCGGTAGGAGGTTCTATTTTACTGTCTTGAACTGGGAAAATGCTACTGACGTTTGGCCGAGGAAGTTATCGGTAGAAGTGTGCACATACATGGGATCTTAACGCTAATTTCCGTGTGTACGGTGCGGTTGGATTTTTTCGTTTGCGCTTTTTCCTACTCAAATGTTTACTTCGGCCGAATTATTGTGCCTCCACAAGCCTTCTGTTTTGAGGCGTAATTAACCGTTCCGTGAAATGATAATACAGTTTCATCTCCGCCGTAACTCGTGGAGAACTGAAGAGCATACCCAAGCATCCCTAGTGTTTCCGAGCTTAGCCAGCTTTGTGTAAATATTCGGATATCCTGCGAGAAATTCTATATTTCGAAAGTTTTAAACTGAGCATGCATTCCGATTTGATTGCGTTCTAAAAACCATAGAACCTACGTGATCTTATTTTAAGTGTCTCTTCTCGGTAACATGACTAAAAATATTTTTATCAGCATCGATTTGAGAACGCATTTTCTGGTCTGAAGTTATTGCCGAGGATGGAAGAACCTTTTAAAGTCCGATTATCTGAGGTGGTGTGTCTCGATTGGCTGGGCAACTGAGTGAGTCTGAAATTTCTGAACCTCCGGTGTGGCATTGAAGTTTAATCAACAGAACAGTTACCGCGTTTCAAAAAGATGTTTGTGTTGGTGTTTTGAATCCTGCCCAAGTCCAGAAATTTTTCAGTTGGCATTCTTTTGAATTATCCTACCTACCAGTAACTCATATCCGGTTTTATTCTAATCACACAACAATTGTTCGCATCATGCAGCCTCTTTGTTTGTTTTCCACATACAATTACACAGTGTGAATCTGTTTACTAGCTGATCAACGAACCATCTATGCTTTCACATTCGGCAAATCGAAAGTGTGCAAATGATCGACATGTTAACCTCCTGTCACCGAGGCAATCGGTTGTTTGGATCTAAAAGTCAAAACTGAATGAACATAATAGCATTCGTATTGTCACAGACAAGACGTTTTAGGTCACAATATTACAATGACACTTCATTTGGGACCAGAGCTACTTAATCTTTCTTGGTCTCCTGGGGGATATATCAACGTGTTGCTCATGTGTTGGCTCAGTACGTATTCAGATTGTTTCGAATCGTAGAGCAGTATTTGGCATGCGATGCGTTCTGAGTATCCATCAAATAGGAAACAGGATTGATTCATAACACCGATAAAGCCGTACAAAGTAGGATTGCAAAATCCATTTGCAATTGAGAAAAACATCTTCTTTGTCATACTCTGGCTGAAACGAGGTTGTTAACTAGGTACAGTCTGAATTTGCAATAGGCCGTAAGTCCTTGACGTGGTGGTCAGGCTTGCGTGCTGTTTAGATCCTGAGGGCTGTGCTGACTGTGACTTCGGTCCTTGCGGGTTCAACCTTGTCAGATTGGCCGAAGGGGAGCAGCCAGACAAAAAGGAGATGCGTGAGTGTCTGTGGACTTCTATCCATTCTTTTCTTCGGCTTTGTTGGTGCATTGTATGATGAATGGTCTGCCTGGCTTTTCACAGTTGAGCGAGAAATTTGTTTTTCATCCCCCTCTTCTTTAGGTTGCACTAACCTGCAATCCTATACTGCAACGCTTCTTGTATTACGCTTCAAAAATCTTTCTTCCTAGTTTAGGTCTCGTCATTGCAGCCTCTCTCTGTTTAGTTTCCGAGAGATAAGAGTTTCCCTTCCTTATTAGCCAATCAAGTGGCTAACCAGCATTGGCCGGCTGGACACAAAGGCCCCACTGGCACACCTCCCGGTCTTATTCCTTCGGGTTTACACTGGATATGTGGTGTGTTGGTGGAACTGCAATTGGTGCAGCGCAAGCCAATTGCAGTGATGGCTAAGCGCAGGCGTCCTTTGGCTTCGGTCACTGTGACAGGCTAATCCGAATCGAATGCCGCCAACCAAGTCCGCAATTACCACCATCCGGTTACCTTTGCTCGATTTCGTTCTGATCAGAAACAACCCCTTTGTGGATAAGAGAACTGTTATTTGAATGAAACGTTACCACTTGCCACTAGACTGGCCGTTTGTAACTAGTTGACATTGGAGTATTCAATAAAAGAGAATAAGATATATCTCCTTCGTTTAAGTATCCTCCGTTGGTTGTAGAATCCGCAACAGTTTGAGTACGATACAGAAATTCATTAAATAACGTCACATTTTATAACCACTTAATAATATCTGTCTGAACTCACAACTCAGTCAGTGACCTGTTTTTGTTCGTTCCTTCTGTCTCGTGTGGTATCAAGCTTCGTTTAATAAATATACAGGTGCCGGTTCATTCCAAACATGCCGATTAATCACGCAATTAACTCTGAAAACCTGCATTGTTGGAAGCAAGTATTATCTTTCTGCAGGTGAAGAAGACTTGAAGTCGGTTTACCAAACCAGAATTTCGTAGTCCCATCACTGTATTGTTACCCCATTCCAAATTGAGCAGTCAGGCTCTAAGCCAGAATACTGCCTCTGTTTTTTTGGAAACCTTCACGCACTACTTGTGCGTATCAATTTCATTCCAATCGGATCTGACTGGTGCTTGATAACTCCGAGTTCGTTACACAAATACGTCCGTTTACATTAATTAAGCCGGTCAAAAAACCCAAATTGTTCTAATTTGGAATCAGGTACGGATCGTGTCCTGCTGTTTGTGTCACATTTGCATCACTTCAGTTCTACATACTGAAAAATAATCTGGCCAAAAATTTCGAGATATATTGGATATTAGGTCCAAGGTTGGTAGCGTGAATGAAATGATACTATTCAAATTACTCCCGCCTATGATCAGCCTAATCACATTTACCGTTGAAACTTGTGGTGATTGCATTTCATGACGGAATATTGTGTTCCATTGTCTTGTTGTACAGATTATTACGTTGTACAGTTACTGATTACATCACGATTTCGTTGGCTGACGTGTTTCGTTATTAATGCTGCGTAGAAATTTGCTCTGGGTTTGAGCTAAGTACATTTCCGATTACTATTGCGTACTTCCAATTACTGCACCGGAAGTCGCGATCAGAATATTTATGATGGATTTCTGTAACCTGGAAGATCTGAACGTCCACCCGAGTTCACGGGGAATCGAAGATTATCTTGAACGCTTTGAAATTTGGTGCATTACCCTTAAAATTTGAGAAGAAAAAACGCCGCATTCCCTCACGGCCATTGGTAAAGGTGCGTATGCCTTGATTAAAAATCCGACGCTTCCGGATTCGTCTGCTTCACTTCCGCATGATTTTTTGAAGCGCGTGCTACTTAAGCGTGTTCAGCCTGTCAACTTGGAGGCTGCTAAAAGAGCGAAATCACTTAATTTAAGAAGAGGAAATCAAGAAGTCCGTGTGTTTATTCTTCAGCTTCAAGCTCAAGCATCAAAATGTACTTTCACTGATCGACTGCAGAGTCAGCTACGGAATCAATTCGTTGAAGGAATCAATGCCTATAGTCTTCAGGAGAAGTTAATACTGAATGATGCATCCTTCTAGACCGTCAGAACAGTTCAAAAATGCAGCTTGTCAGAGAAATAAGGCAGTTGAAACACATTATTCCAACCCGACTTCTGTCCAACATTGAGTTTATTGCAATTTATGTGGTCATAAACACTCTCGGCTTACGTGCCCATTTCGCAATTCCGAATACCGTAAATGGGATAGGATAGATCACATTCAAGCCGTCTGTCGTGGTTCGAAGACGTGTTCAGTCCAAAGTTCTTTAGGAGGGCAGTCTCTCATCCGACTTTCAATTCATTGCTCTTCTTATGTATCCTACTAACTATGTTGATTCCACCAACTATATAACACAAATATTTACTGTTAATCGTGGTCCCAAACATTCCTTCATTGTCGACACGTGTAGTGTTACGTCTTTTATTTCTGTTGATTGCATGAAACGGCTGGAACCTCCTGTTGTCTTGGGGCCTGCTAATACTTTTGTTAAGAGTATTCTTGGATGTGCTTTGCCTACTCGTGGCGAATGTGAACGTTCACTCAGATGCGCAATCCGTCACTTGTACATGTTCCCTTCTTGTTACTAATTCCGACCCATCTAGTATTGGTCTTGAGCGTATCAAGATTTTCAAGCTCTCTTTTTCACTGTATGTTGGATCTTCGGAGACCATAAATTTCGTTTCTGAGTTTGTGTCAGGTTTGAAATCAGTTACTGAGGCAATATTCGTGATTGAGCCAGCGCAAAAAAAGAACTTCTGAGCATGTAATGATGAAGAAGAAGAAACACCATCAGTTAGACAAGCGGGACTTTCGTCCGAACTACGGCGGATGTGGTGATTACAATTCATAATCGAACATTGGATGTTAGTGTTCTTTAACCGCATGAGTATCAATGTTGCAAAAATATAGATTACACTGCGATTTCGTTGGCTACCGCGCTGTGTTATTACTACTGCGTAGAAACGTGCTTCGAATTTAAGCTAGGCACACTTCCGAGTACTGACGGCCAACCGCCTACTGATGTTGGTTACTCTCGGTTCATCATTCTAACATGTCTGTACTATTATAGCAGAAAGGCGTTCAATAGAGCACAATCTTTATTGTCAAACACGCTAATCACCACGCTATGCGCGCGTTTGCGTTTATCAGTCATGTTCTACTCACAACACCCCCCGGTTCTCGCTCACGCATCGTGTGCAGTTCGGTCCGATTTTTGTGCCCGACGCCTTCTGTCAGGACGTTTCTCGCCTGCCACTCCTCGACCGTTGGGCGGTGGCTTATCCGGTCATTCGTGCTACCCTCAATTCATCCACTATGTCCTCTGGTCGTATTCTACGACCACGTCGGGATATTCCTCCGGACGTTAGAATAATCGTGCCCCCGATCTGGCTATCCATCCCATTTTGCCCGTCATTCCCCGTCCGTCGGTCCGGCCCAGTTGAGTGATGGTTTGTCCGGTCGCCCATGCTGTCCCCGACCCGCTTGCTGTGGACTTTTGGACGTATCTTGCCGCCTCATCGACGTATCCCACCGAGAGTTGGAGCACCCGCACCACCGGCTTGACAAGCCACCACACTGTTGCCCTCAGATTGTGAAAAGAGTAAACCTCCTAGACCGTGTTGTTTGTTTCTGCCATATACAGTAAGAACAAAAAGAAATCAACACACTATTGATTTAGTTCGTTCCATTTGGTTGGCGATCCGTTGAAAGCTGAGCCGGGTTTCATTGAGCGCCTAAATACTGGTCTTATCGAACTCCTGATCTTTGTTCCTGTGGGACGGTGTAAAATGATCTATCCGCAGATCGGAACTATTCATGGTCGATAAGTGGACCGGTGTGTATACAACAGTCGGCATGCGGTTGGATGACACGAGCCTATGACAAGTGAATGAAACTCAACATGAAAAATGCGACTGCCAGCTTCTGTTAGAACACCACAGTCCAAATCAGATTGGAATGCTCGTATGATTTTTAAGCAAAGCGGCTTTGGGTTATCAGACTGTTGTGATTTCCTTCATCTGCTAAAAACTGGTTTAATGCAGACGAACGATTGCACTACACCACGCACATCACTACTATTCAATATCGAGACAGGAGCATAGATTATGACATCGAAGTAGCCGCGAGGCAAATGCAAGAAGAAACATTGGAGTGCGTCATGACATGAAATGACTATTAGTGCATGAAGGAGCTGAGCATTGGCGTCCGTGGCAACCGTGAATTTTTGAGACCAGTGTCGTACGCAGATGAGTGTTTTTGTCTGCATTGATTTTGAAGTGCATAATCTATGTATTAGTTTTCTGAAGAAAGAACCTTTAAGACATCCGCGTTCTTGGCTCACAATACTAACATATGCTTTAACCAACATATATTTTGTGTATATTTGTAAATAAACGAGATGTGTGAAAAACTTTGCTTCTGAGTTAGCGTAGGTGTACTACAGGTTCCGCTTTCGTACTACCGTCAGCACAGGGAGGAGAGAGCCGCAAATACGCGGTCCGTTTTACGAACGCCTGTCTGTCGATAGAAGCTCACTCTCTCACCCCTGATAGGATGTTGTGCTACGTCGAAAGGACCGAATTCATCATCTGCGGATCTCAGTCACAACTTTGCACAACCAGTCGAATTAGTAGCAGCTGGCGGTTAGCGACTTACACGTGTATATAAAGACTGGTGCTACATAACCAGGTTGTTTCTGCAACCTGGGCGCTAGTCTGAGTCGGTTGCATCACAAGACTTCAACTCACGATTCTTGGCCATGCTGCTTTCGGCGTACGCTGGATATCCAGTAAGTAGTTGGGACCACAAACGGTTTAACACAGCTTTTTATTTAGGTCACTGCGACTGGCTAGCTTGGACTTCATTACCACCAGCCATGTTTACTGGTTTTGTCGGTTTGCCTCAAAATGAAGCCTGAACTACAGTCATGAGGAAGGCAACCCAAGGTGGTGTGAACTTCCAGTATTACAGCTTGCTTGTGAAGTTGTGTCCTCAATCCACTAGGTGAAGTTCAGTTTGAACTTTGCTCTGTGTCCTTTAACAGTCTACCTAGATGCAACATACATAGTTCGAAGTAGGGACGCCACAAAGGTTTTAAACCATGTATTTTCACGTTTTACAAGGGGAAAATTGTTGTGCGCACTTAAGACTGATCATCGTAGGCGGGCCGTTTGGATCATTATGACTGACCGAAGAACCAAGCTCTCTGTTGCGGTGTGTGACACACTGGTAAAACGCTTAGGTTAGTTAATAGTATTTGTACGTCATCCAATAATGCTGCGGCCTTTATCGTAATTGCAGTACTGTTTATCCTTGTTTCAGTTTACTGACTCGGCAAACTGTCAAACTTCGCAAGATGACATTCCGATTGATCTTACCGGTCCCATATTGAAAACAATAAGAAAGTGTAAGAAAGACGCGTGGTGGTCGTACTTGAACAGAGTGAGATTACAAATGAAAAATCGTCGTCAAGTGGTTTAGGTAGGGTGAATCAATGACCATTGCCTAGACAGCACTGGTTAAAATTGTTTAGCCTACGTTGTTCCAGCGGTGGTCGGAAGTTTGCTGTTTGGAACTTTCACCAACACATCGAATGGGTTTGTCAACTCCAATTTTCAATTATCGTGATCTGTTTCGAAACTGTAGTAAACTGACAAAACCACTTGAGGAAGTGTTGTAATATTCTGGGACCCAGGCACCTATCCGTCTTTCGATGACTGTTATTGCAAACGAACTGATGAACGGCATGCGAGAAACAATGGTTATTCTATTCATTTCCGGCTGTTGTAAGGCTAAATGTCCGAGTTATTATTGAAGAGTACAGTTTGACTGCATGTGGTGTCTGCTTTACAGAGGATAATTTAATCAACTGGACTCCGTTTTAAGTGAATTTTGGCTTTTACTGTGACTTCAGTCTGTTAAGCTGTCTTTGCTACATGGCCTGGTGTTATATTTTGACTGTTTTTAGGAGGCGGCTGACACGGTAAACTGAAACGTTAGCTTTCCACGAATTTCGCCATCCTTTTTGATGAGGTTTTCAAATGAACGAAAGACAGTGTGCTGATGGGTATATTTGTTCAACGTGTTCTCATTAATGGTTAATTATACACTCATTACAAAATAGATAAAAAAATTTAAGAACAGAAGGAACGGATCATAAACTGTTGAGTAAAAATGGACATGATGGTTTTCAGCACTCGGATCGCACAGATTCGACGAAGAGACCTTGTGTAAACTATTGTTGGAACTGATCCAACAGAATAATACCCAGTCTACTCATTATTGAAAACCGATCGACACTGAAGAACAAAGACTCAATGTGTTGACACCCGTGTATTGATATCGACCCTGGAAAATAGAGTGTGCAGAGAAACACGTCAACCTAGCGAGACACGAAGCGAGTTGTGATTTTAGCCCCGGGACGGATATTACAAAACGGGTAACTTGACGAAAGCGGAGTTAATTAAAAGAGCAAAATCTCCAAAAATGTGCAAATGGATATGACTGTCAAAAACATTATTCATTTCATTCGCTACACAGTTCTCCCCTAGAAAGCTAGTGAGTATTGCGCAGGCCTTCATCATTCCAGAGAGAGAAAAAAGTATGACGTCTTTTGACTGATCACAATTACAGTGCGTTGCACAGAAAGATTGATGGCGCAGGACAAGAAATGTCAAAGTTCGGAGGAGAGTCGATCGAGAATGACTGCTGCGTTGGCAGGATTCTTAGTTATTTCATTTAGTTTTCGGTGCGTTTCCACTCTATCGAAGTGAGCTGCTCAACCATAATACCTCTTAAAAGAAAAGGAGGGCATGCTTGTCTAGTGCTGAACAACAGGTGGTTGGGAGCTGTCTCTCTACACATGTTCGGATCGTCTGGGCAAGAGAAGACACAGTGAAGTACTCGCATGACCGGTTAAAAAGGACAACTCACCGTGTCAACCTATCCGGTCGACTAACTAATTTCCTAGACGACGACTATATAGACACTGCAACTTTGAATGTCGCCGCCTTTGGTTTCCTGTTCTTTTTGTGGTTCTGTCTAAAGTTGTTAGACTCCAGAAAGAAAAAGATTAGCAAGCAAATGACCCCGGTCTAGAACAGTCATTTGGGTTGTTGAGCCGGTAGTGCACCAAGTAACTGCGAATGCTTAGGAGTCAAAACGAACAGTTTATGGTTGTTTTTTACGTGCCCAAGTAACCGAAAATTCATACATGAATGAATAGTTAGACAGTTAACATTCAAATGGGAAATTTTTTGTTCTCGTTTCTTTAACAACATACCGCTAAGTCCAGACATATAAATCAGCATAGCAGGTGGACGGAAATGACCAGTACCAATATTCGCATGTTATGTTGAAGTCATTTCCAAAAATAAGAATTGTTAACATATTCCGCAAAACATACAGGATTGTGCAGCTCCCTACCAAGACGATTATGTCTAGTGGTAGATGGAGCAAGGGTTCGGGTTGCAGGGGTTTCAACAGCCACAAGGGGTCCGGAGGACGGATTGCTTTTTGCTGCCACCGGGGTTTCAAGCGAAAAACGTTACTTGTCGACGCAGGTGTAGCTGATGATTCTTTCGTGGATACTGCTTTTAGCCTGCTGACAGAAACTACTTCGCTTTTGTTGTTTTTTTTAACGGTGAAGGTTTTCGTGTCTCTTGCGAGGACACGATAGGAGCCAGTTTACAGGGGTTGCAGTGGTCACCGGATGTCATCCGCACATAGAAAGACATGAGTTCAAGGGGGAATTTTAGCATGCACGTACACGGTTGATGATTTCTTTCTAGGCTGCACTGGGTGCAGCTTTCGCATGTGGTGCGCCAAACGAGCTGTGTAGCTGCCATGATCGTACAATGCTGAATGTGCAGGTGAGTCGGGTTCATCTGGTAAACTAAGTGTACAATCAAAAACCAGTTTGTCTGCAATAACGTTTAAATCCTCCTTAACTGTGTTACGCATTCCGAAAAGAACTAACAGAAGTGACTTTTTCCACGGAAGATTAGCATGCACATTCAGAGCAGCTTTTAGTTAGCGATGGAAACGCTCAGCCATCCTATTTGCTGACGAATGGTAAGCCCCAGTGCGAATGTGATTGCTAACGTATTTAAGAAGGTCGAAAAATGTTTTTCGAAATATGATCCACGATCTGTGGTCATCACCACTGGGCAACCAATTTGTGCCACTCAACGTTCCAGGAAGGTGCTGGTAAGAGTTTGTGATGAGCAGTTGGGTAGCTGTATAGCTGCATGCCATCTTGTGAAGCTGTCCACACACATTAACAGACAAATAAAACCATTTGACGGTAGTAAGAGGCCCATCAGATCGAGGTGTACGTACTGAAGACGTGCGTCTGGCAATTGAAAGGGACCAAGTGCCGTGGACTTTGGAACGTTGGCATTGGATCCAAGAACGACTTCAATTTTGGACATCGTGGGCTACTTTTGGCCATGCGAAACGTTCAGTGACAAGTTTAACTGAAGCGCATATACCATGATGGGAAAAAGTGTACAGTGTCTCAAACACTGCGCGGAGAAAGGACGCAGGCAATAGAGGGCAAGGTGTGCCCTGTGAAGTGTCGCAGAGAATTATTCCCTATAAAGATGTCAGATACACCAGATGGGTAGTGGGACAGCTCTTTTGGCGAAGGTGCTCGATCTCTGAATCAGTGGCTTGCGCGGCAGCCACGGCTGCTAAATCATTGTCATTATCAGCAGCTGCGCTGAGTTTATGAACGCATGAAAGAGCGTCTGCTATAGTGTTTTCGGTACCTGAGACACGTCGTATATCAGTGGTGAACTGAGAGGTATAGTCCAGGGGTCTTACTTCCTTTGTGGAATGCCAGTCGGATGAAGTGTTCAGAAATGATCAGTGTAAACTTTAAAGGCCCTGCCTTCCTTTGAATGACTGAATTGTCGAGTGCTTAAATAGATGGATAGGGATTCTCTACCGAACGCGCTACAGCAGGATTCTAAGGGTCTTAAACGTTTGGGGACGATAGCTACCGGTCGCTATTGCCTTACAGAGGACTGATGTAACTCAGCACCAGCAGCTGTGACAGAAGCGTCGGTCACGACTGATAGTTGTGAGTTCGGATGAGGACATCAAGGAAGGCTAAGTGAGCGTATGCATCCATGAGCTCAGTGAACGCAGTGCGTGCAGCCTCTGTGAACTGATATTTGAATTCACCCACACAGAGGATATTGGTCACTGGCTGCATTACATGCCAAAAGTGAGGTACGAAACGTCGATAGTAGTTGACCAGACCACTAAAACTACGAAGTTGCTTAAAGGAATTTGGCTCGGGTTATTTACGGATAGCTCTGACCCTATCCATGATTGGGGCGACTCCCTTTTTCTGAGATCTTATGACCCAGAAATTCTATTAAGAACTTATCTAGTTCGCATTTGGTGGGGCTAACTGTGACACCATGTTAGGTGGAACGTTTCAATAAGGTGCAAAAATGCGTAAGGTGTTCTTCCTATGAAGAACTGGCTACTGAAATATCATTCAGATATGGCTAGACAAAGTCGAACCCACATGTCACTCCATGAAAAGTTTGAGCTGTGTTGCTCAAACCAAATGGCATTCGCGGATAATCAAAAGGGCCAAAAGAAGTGATAAATGCGGTTTTGGCTACCGATATCTGGTGATAAGCACATGTCGGATCTATCTCGCTGAAGATGGATCCTTCATGTAGGCAAGTAGTTAAATCCTGCATGTGCGGGATTGGATACATGTCAGGAAGGGTTGCTCCGTACGGCAAGCGGTAATCACCGCATGGGCGTCAATCACCCAACTTCTTAGGGACCATATACCACAGTGAGGCCTGTGGACTGTCGGAAGGGTGTATAGTTCAGAGTTCAAGCATGTGCTCGAACTATGCCCTGGAGAGTTTGAGTTTGTCGAGGGCCAACCGGCGAGGCCGTGCAGAGACGTGGGGTCCCATAGTATGACACTTGAGGTCACTGGTGCCATATCGTTCGATGTACGAACGAACTGTGAAAACTGAGTGAAGAGGTCCACAAATTGTCTAGGAGTGGCGGGTTGGGCATATATAGGTTTTATGGCCTCAACTGTTGCGTGTGTGCCAGGTATGCTTAGCTTAGTGTTGGGATCGAATAACAGACGGCGTCTCGTATCGACCAGAAGGTCGAACTATCGAAGAAAGTTGATGCCTATTATGGCGAAAGGTACCGCGGCAAGTGTGAACACCCAGCAGAATGTCCGCCAGAGACCCAGATTAAGGCTTAAAGACCGTTGGCCATAAGTTGTTATATAAATACCGTTTGAAGCACGGAGCTGTGGGCTGCAAAGTTGTAGCACCTCGTCTTTTGTAGACGGAAATAAACTAACCTGTGCTTCGATATCAATCAGAAACGTGTTTACAGTATCTACATCCTTCACGAAGATGAGGAGACAAGGTGCAACGCCGGTGACGTTAGTCACCATTACGAGCCGACGTGGAAATTTTCCTGCTTGTTCGGCAGGTAAGTGTACGGTTTAATGCACCTGGTGGATCGAGTGCCAAAACGTTGATGGTACCAACAGTAGTCGTCGTTCGGCTGGGAGGTTGTGCGCCTGAAGGATCTGCTAGGTCTTCGATGTGCTGGACGACCCGAAGGGATTCTACTAAAATCGAGGCGCAAAACTGCGGCTTCGGCCGATAATGCTTCTATGTTTGGTGCCAACGTAGACAGATCGCCTTCATTATGTGATAGCGTACTTCTCACCAGGCCTGGCGCCTGTATTGGGGGTGTTGACTCTGTCAAGAAGCGGTTGAAAACATTCTACTGCCTGATCGGTCATCTCCGCTAAAGGTTGTGATCTCGCGATAGACACAGTTGCCTGCGCCGTCTCGTCGTTAAGTAAACGGCAGGTATTCGCTGCGTTCAAATAGTCACAGGAAGGAAGAACATGGCATTCCCTTCGTATCAGGCCTTCTACAGCATAGGTACACAGGACCATGTTTACAGAACAGAAAAACAGAGAAGCATGGTTGCATTCAGGATCACCAGGGGCCAAACTGCAACTGGTCGCTGCACAGGGGCGTTTGTAGTTAGTTGTTAATAGGCTAGTCGACAACGAATCAGGCATGACGCGTTTACAGTGACGTGCTGCGCTTAAGAAAAAGTGTTATTAGTCTGCGTGATCGCCGTTTTCAGATCTCATCTTTTAACCAACTATACCTGGTAACGATTGATGCATCTGTTACTAGAGCATGCCACTGGACTTTCTACTGACACTGACAGACCATAATGAGGAGGATTGGTGTGTCCAACTCTATGTTGTGACCGTGTCTGCGGCACGATGTGATTTGGGCTCAGTGGGTCAATGTGCATGTATCTATGTACTCCTTGGAAAAATGGATTACAGAACATGATTGTTGACTACAAGACAGCTAGGTGCACGAGAAGGATATGGTAAGTATTTCAATCTGTAGTTTATCCGCAAAGCTTGAGGTGTTCTAATATGTTGGAGGAAAATCAGGGGTGAATAGACCACCACTTAATTTATGGTCACTGTGGGAATTGGGAATGCGCAAGAGCAATCGGAAAGACAATTGCGTAGTCGGCCGGTACGGCGCTTCTAGGTCGAAGCGAGTTAAAAGGAGTGATTCGAGCGCGGACGGTGATTTTTCAGGTTTTCCGTGGAATATTAAAGTACACATTTCGGAGAAAATATACGTTTTACCGAATGTAGTAGTTGCTGTGCAACGGGAAAATCGGCCATTCCAAACAGTCACCAGTATTTGCAATTCCGCTGAGAAAAATTTCTGGCACTTTTCAGATGAAAGCATCATGTTGGCCTTCGCCAGTTGCAGACCTCGCTGGTAGCCATCAGTATGTTTGGCAATATTCCATTACATTCGTAATAATTTCACGAAGGTTTTATACTTGAAGGTGTATTTCTGAGCAATTCACTTCCGGAAGACAGGTACAATGTATTTTGAACAGTTCAAATGCAAGCTTTTCCTAATTTTACTTGTGTTTAAACCACCTTTACACCGTCCCCTATGGACTGTTGATAGAAACAACCGCATAATAAGGTCACGTGCAATCGTTCTTAGGAGTGACATTTCATCGACCGGTTTCTACCTGGAACGCTGGAAAGGAAACAGACTAAACATATGATTCGGATAGATAACTAATCCCCAAACGTTGTGGCATAGATTTCATTGGAATTCACTCTGGTATTTGTTGTGAAATACGATGTAAACGCAATGCAGTCGAGAATTACAATTTCATGTATACCTCCCAAACCGCTCAAAATTGAGCGTTTCTGTGGGATGGAGTACATATATCACCACAAAAATCAAGATGAAGGCATTTTCACAATACAAAATCCACTACGAAGGCCAGCATGCTGCTTTCATCTGAGAAATATCAGAAAATTTTCTCGGAAGAAGTGCAAATACGGGTGATTATTAGGTATAGACGATTTTCCCCGTCACACCACAACCACTATATTTAGTAAAGCGTATATTTTCCCTGAAATACGTATTTTAATATTTTACGGAAAAAACTTGAAAACTCACTGCCCGCTCCCGAATGACCGCTTTCAACTCGTTTCGACGGTGAAACATTATAACGACGAACTCCGCAACACTTGTCGAAATGTACTTAGCACGAACCCAGAGATAGTTACCACGTAGTAGTAATAACACAGCAGGTTAGCCATCGGAATCGTTCGTCCTCATTACACCGGCTTTTAGCAGCTAAAGAAAATCAAGTCAATTTGACGACCTAGAGCTGCTTTGCCTCAAAATCATACGAACATTCCAATCCGATTTGGACTGTGGTATTCTAACAGAAGCTGGGAGTCGCATCTGTTCCGAGTCGGGATTCGTTCACTTGTCATAGGCTCACGTCATCTAACCGTATGCCGACTGTCAAGTAATGTGATACTCGGAATTAGGGACTTCGAATAACCCTAGAAATCGTACTTGAATTAAAACATCCCACGCACTGGTAACAGTAGGCAGTTGTCATTCATGAGTTGAGAAGCCGAATTTATGGGTGTGCGAAAGTATTAGAGAAATCACTGTCTGCTATTGGCTGATCGGTAATTGGTGCAATACGGAACAGGCAAATTCGCGAATAGCAGAAGGCACAACGCTGAGACCGTCCGTACAATCCAGATGCGGTATCTCTGAGGCGACATTTGGATTGGCCTCCTGTCATATCTTCTGTGGTGTCGGGGTTTGGAGAAGCGGTGAATCGGGTATAATCTCACCACAACCTTCTTCCTTCCTCATTAAACCTGCAAGGCGATATTCTAGATTGCTGATGAGTAGTTGGTTTAATGAGATCAGTGATCTCGACCGGTCTCGGAAGTCCTAATCGCTAGATTATCGATTGGAGTTAACAAGACGATCTCTATGTCTACTCTCGAAACGATCGGACGACCTGATGATTGCTCACAAGAGAGAGTGGTTGAGCGTTCAGATTTGATCCTTCGGTCGTGCCTAATATGAGGTCAATGACGCAGTGGTTAACACGGTTGTCTCATGATCGGAATGGCCGGAGTTCAAATCCTGGCCGTGACAAGGATATGCACTACTGACGAGCACTAATGAGAGCGAAACTCGAGTTAAGTGATTCTTTTCGAAAGATTGTGGCTGGAAAGTCTATTTGATAGCGAAGGCTGCGATCAAATACGAGTGATGGTCAACTTGAAAATAAACTTGAAAATATAACCAAACTCCTCAGTGAACAAAGTTGTGACCCGTTGTCCATCACCAATACCTGCGGAATGTGTGGAGTTTTTCTATATTTTGTTCACTTACAATTCCTCATTTTTGTACAATAACTTTTTTACGTCATCTTTGCACGTTGTTCGAATTGATTAAAATGACCTTGCTGTAGAATAAAATTTTTGTGCACACACGGCAGTCTGCTCTTCTACCTGCGGTGCAATCGCTTGACGATACTACATGGATCTCCACCCCACATTTTTTTTAGTTCCGCTCTACTCCGAACATCGTCGCAGCTCGGACCGCGTTTCAGACGACCATGGTAACACCGCAATATCCATGCATCCCGGATATTGGTAATTTGGAATATTGTGGTGGTCATCTTGAACCTCTTATGTGAATCAAACTTTTCGATTACTGTAACTTGCTAGAACTCCTGTAACTATTTTGTTGCATTCGTTCGTACGCCTGTATTTACTTAGGCCATTCAGAGACTCATCTGGGCCACTGAGAATGCCTTCACGACTGAAACATTTACGAAGTGCTTAGGTGTAAATGATGTGGAAGGTGAGGTTGTTATGAATACTTCTGGCTACCGTGAGTATGAATCAAGCAACATCGGAATATAATATTTACCGAGAAATGGTCCACAATAGTCTACATGTACCCGTTGCTGTGGCAGGTAAGTGTCCCGCCTGGTTGTCCAATTCTTCGACGTCATCTTTATTCTTTGGAAGCAGGAGTGAGCTTATTGCAGTGCTTCTGATATCCGGACTTATCTCCGGCTACCAACACATCTGTCGAACCAAGGATTTCATTTCCTCCACGCCCAGGTGACCTTTGTTCAAGTCTTCTAATACCGCCTTTCGTAGCGGTGGTGGAATGACCAGCTGACCTGTCCGACACAGCACACCATCAGGTTGTACTTACAACTCCTCTCGGTTCCGGAATAGTGCTGTGTGCTTCTTCCTAATAGTTGACGACCAACCCTTAGTCATCGTGGCAACTACCATGCCATGATAGTTTTTAGTTGTCTTGATCAAGTCACCTCGGCTTATTGGAATAGCTGGTGAGGCTAGCAAACAAGCTTCAGCAGCTGAAAAACTGGAATACCGTGATAAAAATCCTGCTTGAGAAATCCGTCACTAGGACAGTAAACGCTTTCATGCATGTATGCTGCTAGAACTAGACTCAATTTTTGTATCATTGCCGCCGATGATCTAGCAATCGATTTGTGTGAGTCAAATAAATACTGTAGAGCTTGGTGATGAGTAGCAATTTTGAATCTAACACCAAAAAATATCCATGGAGTCTTCTGACAGCCCAGCAGACTGTTAACGCCTCCCTTTGTGGTTGTGAATATCCTTGCTCTGCCTTATTCAACAAACGTGATATGCAAATGATCGGATATCCCTCCTGTTCCAACAAGGCACCAATACCAAAATTGGATGCATCTGTAATCAGCGTGGTAACTTTAGACATAGAAAATGGGGCTAACATCGACAATCTAATCACAATTGTATTAATTCTCGCAGAGGAATTTCGTCTTTTTGAGTCCAAGACCATATTTTTGCTGACTTAACTGCAAATAATGGTTGTGCTCTCGTCGGAAAGTCTGGGATAAAACGAGAATGGTACTGTACATATCCCATTTATGGTCGCAGCTCACCCTGGTCCATTGGTGATGTGACGGTGACCAAAGCTTTGTAGCGGTCAGGGTCCGGCCTGTATCCTTTATCACATATGGTAGAACCGATAAAACTCAGCTCTCGCACTTGAAACACGCACTTAAAAGGCTTTATAGCTATGTTCTTATCCCTGGATCTTTCCAGAAGTGAAAGCAACCTCTTATCATGCTCCTCTGCATTGTCGGCGTATATGACTACATCATCTGGATAAGCTCGTACTCGTAGTAAATCGGTAATTACTTCATCAATCGCAGCCTGGAATATCCCAGCTGATACGTGTAATCCGAACGGTAAAATATTGTGCTGAAATAATCCCCAAGGAGTGTTAATCGTGGTCATCGCCTTAGAATCATACTTCAGCGGAATTTGTAAGTATGCATCTGTCAGGTCAATTTTGGAAAACACTTTGCTACCGTGCATGGCTTTCATAAACTCCTCCGGCTCCTCCGTTGTCGCTGCACACTTTTTCAGTTTTGGATTCAGCGTTAATCTATAGTCACTACATATCCTAAATGATTTACCATCTTCTTTCATAACCAAAACGATTAGGGTGGCCTATGCGGATGACTTAACCTGCGAGATTATGCCATCTTTCTTTAATCTATTGAGAGCATTATGCACACGTTCTGTCATTCCTTAAGATATTATTCAGTGCTTTAGAAAAACCGCGTACCCTTGCACCTTCAGTTTTGCTGGCTCTACTTTCATTCCTTCTGAACGTTGTGGAAACTGAACAATCAGGTTGCGAATCAGGGCTTGTCCACTCGGACCATCTTTGTAATTGGCAATTAGTGGAAGATCACAGTTGAACTGTTTTAAGACTTTTCATCCTAGAATGGCTGGACTTCCTTCTGACATCAAGAAACCTAAAGAAATCAGCTGATTATCATTACCAATAACCAGTACATCAGTTTCACGAGGCAGAACTAACCGACGACCAGTAACTTCAAGTATTTTCACCTTAGTTGAGCGTCAGGGGTCATGGGATATAGCAGCGGTTTTGAAGCAATCTATTCACTACTTCCTGTGTCCACACTGAATTCATGTGCACATCCTGATTTGAACTTGAGGCAACTTTGAATAAATTGCTCAGCTTAGGATTTCATTTGTAATGGAAAAACAGTAGTGGAAGGTTCTATGGTACTTGTCTCTCTGACTTCACTCTGGTGACATTTCTGACTTCTACACACCTTCTTAATATGACCAGATTTACCGCATAAATGGCATATAGCATTACAAAATCGGCAAGATGATCGTAAGTGTAACTCACCGCGCGAGAAACCCTTGTTAAATTTCTTTGGACCGGAATTGATGGTGGTTGTATGAGAAGGCCTGTTCACTGGTTGACTTTGGGTTGCAGTATGCACTTTGGTCTTCTGAAATAGTACAACGTTTGAATCAGCAATAGTCACATTGACGTCATCCTTCTATTCACAGATATCTCGGGCTTCTTGGAAGGTCATATCTTGTTTGATCAACAATCATCGTTGAAGATCAGTGTCATTGACGCCAGCAATCAATCGATCACGCAATGCTTCTACAGCTTGTCACCAAAGTTGCAACTAACAGTTTGTTTTCGAAGTTGTAAAATGAACTCACGAAAGCTCGTGCTAGTTGGACGCACTAGTGAATTGACCTTCGCCCGTTCTGTGGCCTGGAAATTGACAGGAATCACGTGCTTTAACAGCAGTTTTTTCAGTTCGTCGAACGGCAACGAGGCTGAGGCGTTCGAATAAGCCAGATATTTCAGTATTGAACACAATTCACGACCACCAGCTGGTTGGTATTCTTTCTGCCCATCAAGACGGATGTTGCACCATAACTCAAAACTTTCGACTCATTCCTCGATTTCACTCGCACCAGCATGAAGATT
>QNGE01003320.1:74971-87536 GCA_008508345.1 Paragonimus westermani | reverse complement strand
TGGCCGCGTTGTTGCTTGACCAACACGCGCTTTCATCCAGCTGTTGGTAGTCTCAGTATATCATACCCGATACGGCAAATGCTCAGCTGGCATGCAGAGTACATGGCCCTACCATCACAAGCTGTGGAACGCGACGAGTTGACCAAATGATCGCGCATCCCCAGTGTTCCGGAATACGCGCCGGCCAACGACTGTGTTGCTCACGCGACCAGTCCACTCAGTGTCGCTTGACTGGCGGAGGCAACGATGATCAAACGCAAACAGGCGACTTATCCGAACCGAACCATAGAGCACACACGAGCATTATATACTCTTCCTCTTGACGACAACCGAACGTTTTTTCGACGCCACAGATGACACTGGTACCTTTGCTACTCTCGCTGAAATCTCATCAGCAATGCTACAGGTTGACAAAATGGTACTACCGTAGTATGTGAAACCGTCCACAGTTTCGACCGGATTGCCCGCAATAAAGAACGTGGGAGTGGGAATACTGCGACTCGGAAGAAGTAGTTTGCGCTTTAAAAGCGCAAAGCGTATTCCATAGAAACCAGCTGGGTCGATCACCGTATCCAGCATGGTCTGCATGTCTTCGGCAAATAAGTCAAGTAAAACAGTGTCGTTGGCATAATCGATGCCAGTCAACCTAGCTTCATGAAGAAACTAAACACCAAGCTCACTGGATTCCTCTGGATTTTCTTCCAGAATATCGTCCATGATAAAATTGGACATGAAGGAAGAAATCGAAAATCTTTGATGGACGCCCGAAACAATTGCTCGTAAACACTCATCGTGTTTGCAGAGTGTGCATACAGTGTTCTCAACAGATTCACGTATGTCCCTGGTACTCCCTTCCGAAGAAGACACTTCCAGAGAATGCTACGATTACGATCAACCTAGTCGAAAGGGAACACGACCGTCGGCTGCCTGTATGAGTGCCGTTGTTCCATGATCCGCCACAGGGTAAAAATGTGATCAATCCATCCTCGAACAGAGCGAGATCCATCTTGTTCTTCGCGTATCTGACTTCCTCTGGGCTTAGTGGGCCGACTTAAAATGAGGCCAGTGGGTAAATCGGATGCAACAGACACTAGGCTGATACCTCTATGGTTGTCACGTCGATTTCGCCCCCCATCTTGAAAAGGGGAATTACTGTTGGTAGGCACCGACCACGACATACCTCTTCATTTTTCCAAATTGTCTGCAGTAGTTCTGTCAGTTCTGGTACCAACCTCTCTTCGCCATCTTTGAAAAGAGAAGGAAGGAGGTGGTCTGGACCAGGGGCCTTGTTACGGTTTAATAACATGAGCTCCAGGATTATCTCTGCTTTCAATGGAGAGCCGTCTGGAACGCAACAACTGACCACTCGGGTCATTTTGACCACATAGTCTGGTTGAGGCCAACTGAACTGCTGCTCAAAATGTCCAACCTGCCTGTCAGTTCGACGCGACTTGCTGGTGGTAATTAAACCATCTTTTTCACATATAGTCTCACTTACATTGACTTGACGATCAGTACAACCACGGATCAGGGAAAAAAGCCTTCTGCTATTCCCAGACAAAAAGGCTTCCATCTCTTTCGACTGTTCGCCTCAATGGTGCTCACAGTCTTTGCGCAAGCTTTCATCGGCCTGCCTTCAAGCTCTTGACGATCGTCATCATATTCAGAACCAGGTTGAATTGAGTGACGCTTGTTCATGGGACTTGTCAGTGTGACGGAAATCCGATTCTGTTGCAACTGATCACCTTCCTCGGAGCATACCTCTTCACAGCATGCTTTCCTAGCTGCAACGATTTGTTTCCAGTGTTCATTACGATCTCTCACCTAATTCGAACTGCGTAGTTTGTCCACCAGTGCTCGCTTGAATGCCGTTCAAATGTCTTGCATTTGCGAGCGCATGTTCTCCGGGCAAATTACAGAACATAACGGGTGTGCACAGCACCGTGTTCCGCGTCCAGGCGGTTCCTCCAAACACCCGACAGTCTTCAAACAGAGTGGCGTCACCTGTAACGGACTGTTAGGTGGTCAATTTGTGTCCGTGGCTGAAAGGCACAAGAGTGTCTGCATGTGACACAATGCCTATTCCTGTGTTGAGATGCGACGCTCGAAATATAGTGACTCTGGGAGGCGCACAGCTGCAGCACTCTTTTGTCACTGTCAGTACGTTGTGCCCGAACACCAAACACCTGCCAGTCACTTATCTCTGGGGGGAAAATGACCAAACTGGGTATTTAAATCCCCGGCTAGTATGATGATGTCGGAGTCTTCAGTCTGCTTCAGAAGGCCAACGAAGACGTCATAGAACGCATCTCTGGTAGCACCCGAACCGCCATCCGTTGGAGCATACGTCGATATGATGAAAGCGTCATGCTTTTCTGATTTGCATTGACAAACTTGAACCGATGTATTGAGTCTGACAGCGCACAAGCGACTGTTCACTGGGATCCAATCGAGCAAACATTGCTCTGCTCGGGAACTCAGTGCGATTCCCACTCCAGCTTGATCGCGAGATTCAGCTTCGGCGTCACCAGAAACACTGAGACAGAAGCGCTTGGATCGACAGCTATCTAGAGGTGAGCTCAAATGGATAACTGTGCTAGAGTCGTAGACTCGCGTCTCCGACACACAGCACACATCAAGCTCCAGACTTGAGAGAGTACTTGCCAGAGCAGCTTGCTGACCGATTTGTCGGAGAGTGCGGACATTGAAGGCGCCAATGTTTACCAGTTGTCTTGGCCTCAGAAAACAATTATCGCCCGAAGGCACATGGAAGGCAGAAGAAATAGGGGGTAAAACGGTAGGAGAAAGTCGTGGTCGGTTAGTAATGTCACTGTTGAGAGAACGATAACTTCTGATACTTCCCGGTCGTTTATGCCGCGGAAGGGGGTTGACTTGAGGGACCCCACCCCGAGCCCCTGACTCAAAAGTCTGACCCACGAGACAACAGGATATAGGTTTTTCTTGTGGAACCCTACCCGGAGCCAATGACCCAAGAGTCTGACTCACTTGGCAAGGAGGAGCTTGCCTAGCCCGAGGGCGCAGTGAATAAGACAATAATGTCTGATTCTGAACACTGCTGCGCGCAGCGGATGTACTCGAAGCTACATCGGGCTTTTGAGAGGTAGTTGATGTTTTTCGACCGAATTGGATAATACACCGGC
The DNA here is from genome assembly GCA_008508345.1 of Paragonimus westermani. Classification (NCBI taxonomy): domain Eukaryota; kingdom Metazoa; phylum Platyhelminthes; class Trematoda; order Plagiorchiida; family Troglotrematidae; genus Paragonimus; species Paragonimus westermani. The sequence goes on along the minus strand of QNGE01003320.1, from coordinate 84,375 downwards.
GATCACGGTCAACCGTTGGGCGACCGGAGTATTCTTTGTTTGAGGGTATCTTTTCTAACCCCCTTCCTCATGATACGAAAGACAGCAGTGTCGCAACTATAAAAATAGTTCTGCTGTATGCCCATAGAATCGTGTCTCACTACCTAAGCACTCCTACGCGGTCAGTAGTGCGACATACAATCCTATGAGTGTAACTGCCTTTCGTCTGATTGCTCCCGTTTAGTCTGGCTGACAAGGTTACGCCTGGATAGACCGCTGGATCAAAACAGAACACAATCCTGATCACCACGTCAAGGTAGTATTCGGTTACTTGTCCACAAGTTGTAGGGCACTCTCTGAGGTTGATCGTCTGAGTTTAAGGTGGTTGTGCATTGTGTTTCTTCACTTTCTATTCTTTTTTCCGTTTGGGACCAGAATTGTCCTACTTTTTCTAACATCCGTATCAACTAAACCAGTGTTGTACACTTGCCACCAACAGGAGCTGGAACGCTCCTGTGTAAGTTTTGACTTATTGACTATACAAAGCTCTCACTCTTGAAACTCTAAACGCCGATCTGGCTTACATGCGACGCCTTTCTCTTGCGTTTCCTGGCATGAACGGTTCGTCTGTTATACAGCGGATTGCAGTAACGTAAATCGAAACACTTATTTAGATGCATTCCGTTAGGCGTCACGGACAAACGCAAGGCCCTTCATGGGCTACGTACTTCCCACGGTCGTTTCTTTTTCAAAACGATACACGTGATTCAACCATCCCTCTAATTCCTTATCATCAGTCTGGCTTTGCCTTGTTCTGTCAAACTTTGCTGTTGCAGCGCGCGATCAGTCAACGGCTGCGGAACCTGTGTTTAAAACGTTTATCCTGAGTACAAATGATCGCTCAGTTTCCGTGCCTATTAGGAACAGAATGTTTTCTTTCTTATCCGTAGCGGTGTGCTTAGTTTAAATTATACTTGATGTGTACTTGAATGTCATTACCGGATTGATTATCGTGTGACGATGCTTTCCGCCTGATTCTTACCTTGTGGGTAGTGGTGACACGTAGGCTTTCGGTTCGCATGTATCTGCGTTGTCTTGTTGTTTGGTCCCAATCAGAAGCGTTTCCACTGGGATCAGGATTGCAACCTTTCGTTCTGATCACACGTAGTTACCGCATGATTATTGCTCATACAGCAATCAGGGCTTGATGACCGTTTTTAACTTGTTCATGTTCCGCAGGTTTCAGCAAAAATTGTTTGTGTGCGATATACGTTTGGAAAATTTTATGCGTCAGACCCTGTAAATCTAGCTGCACGGTCTTAAAGTGCCAGCAAACTGCGTATGATGTTTAATTCTTTTTTATCTTTCATCGTCGGTGTAATTAGGCTTGGTCCCCAGAACACACTTTGCTGTGGACACACGACGCTCATTGGTCCTCATTCAATCCTGGAGGCTTCAAATCCAGTCGTCTAGTTGAATCGCATATCACACCTGTCGGTCAGTCGGATGCAGGTCTTGGGAACCTTGTTACTCAGGAATCTGTGAATAAGATTGCTGAACAATCTTCGCAACAGCTTACTAATAGTAGGGCTTTTGCTGATTTAGACCGTCTGTTGATCGAAGATATTGCTTACGTGATGCAGCGTCGGGCAGAGATGGGCTATGGTACAGCAGTAAGTTCGAAAGTTATGAATTTTGAGTGCGTTCATTCTGTTTTGTTTTTCGATTGTGTCAGCTTAGGCTGTCAGATTTTTGTCCTCATATCGTTGTGTCATTGAATATCTCTTAGTAGTACGTCTTTTTCGTAGTAATTACGTAAGGCACGCTTGGTTGTTAATTCATCTTTTGAAAACGTGGCTTTTATTGTGCTTTTGTGAATGAAAATCTCCGGTGTGCAGTAAGATTCACACCTTTTCCCCCACAGAACAATCTTTGTGAAGTGGTCCACTTTGTGCCTTCCATTGTAGAAAGATCCAACTACCTATATCGGTCTGTTCAGGAACGATGTTCAACTACGCACAATGTGGGTGTGGATTAAATGTATCCTTTTCGCGCTGCATCATCTCATCTGAATATCGCTTTGATCAAAATCATTCTCCTTATTAACTAGTTACAAGCACAAATTCTGATGAAATGAGTCTCGCAGACAAATTCCATTCACGAGGATATCTGAGATAGTTTCAACTGGGAATGGGTCATTATTCCTAGGTAGGTCTACAGTTCGGCCAAAATTACCAAGTTATGGTCCGAAATTAGAAGCTGTATACCGGTATGTATTGAGAGTGTGGCACATTCTACAGTGGTCAGATACCTCCTTTCCGAGCCTCATGCAAGCAAGGGTGTTCTCAGTGACGACTAGACACATGAGCGTTCTTTCTTAATATCCTTTTGTTCCTTACAGTTTCCATCTTTACTATGAAAACCTCTTCCTCCTGACTATCCGATACTTCCTGTTCGCAAAACTTATCGCTAATTGAAATGAATTCCTGATGCTATGGCAACTCAAAAATGACGTTGTGATTTAGTAGTTTATCTGTTACGTTTTGAACAGTTCGTTTCCAACAGCTGTACAGATGTCTCTCAACTTGCCGCTCTGTTTACTGAGACTACACTTTCCAAAACAAAGCCGAAGTTATTTCAAGAATTACTAAATCAGTCGAGCCTATATCTATATAAAGTTTTGAGCAGCGTGTTTCAGTGTGATGTCACGTTATTAATCAGACCACTGTTAATAACGTAGGCTGCTGCCACTGTGGCTTGTTCTGTGATAAGGACATCGATTTGGACACAGTGATCTTCATTCTCGAACAACTGTCTCATCTATAGCCTAGCTTACAAACCACACTCGATTCGTGCATTATGTGATATCAAGCACTAGGACAGTTTGCTAGGGTGTCCCGCATACATTGTGCAATTTTTTGTGTCGACTGAGTTTCACATATGCTCTCTAAACATCGTTTACTTTGGGCTGAGCAGATATCCAAGATTACCTCACCGAATTTGTCGTTCGTTCCCGAGGTGAGTTATTTTTAGTTCACTCTATTTTAATATGTGTGCATCATTATGTGGGGAGCAGTCTCCCAGATATTTAGATTGGCTATCTTCATTTTTACATCTGAGTGTATATATATATCATTTAAAACAAGCACACACGGAGTAATATGTATATGCAGTAACGCTCAAAAATAGACACGATGTTTTGCAGCACGCAACCATCACGGATCGGTTTTTTTTGTAAAACGGTTTACTTCCACTCAGACTTGTTCTACCTCTTGTGGGTGCAGGAACCGAATACGCATTCGCCCCAGAATGAATAAGGAATTTGTTGTTGTGTTCTTTGTGGTTTGCCTCGCTTACGTGACTCTTCTTAAGTACAGTTCACCTCTTCTAATTCACTTCTGCAAGTGATCTTCATTGGTGTGACCAACTAACTGCAATTCAGTCATGCTCGGCGTGCTGACTAGCGCCTACGGAAGCACTTCGCTACCGGTTCAAATGTGAAAGTCGGACTGTTGTGTCGTGGTGCTATTTAGTGGAGTTGGGTAAAAAATACACTTGTTGAACTCCGGGAATGAACGATTCAGGGATTGCACGAGTATTCCGACAGCACAAGGTGATACTGATCCACTTCATTACACATTTTGCTACTTCGCCCATTAGAAAGAATGGCTGGGTCTTTCGTACTTACGCCACTAATTATTTCACTAACAAGAAAACTCTTCTCAAAATTTTCTGATCAGAACTGTCTCGTAGTGTCCTGGTCTGCTAGGCAACATGTACGGGCGTCCAACTTACTTTAGAATATCGATTACTTACCTTGGCCTGTTTTGCCCTCTGTTTTAATCTCATAGATCACTTCCTGGATCACTCTCTGATTCGTTTCCAGCAGTAGTGGACACTGGCGTATCTGAGATTGAAACATTCAAGAGCATGAAAGTAGACTTAGCAAGATCAAATCGCGGAGGTTCTTGGCACCATTCAACTAAATGTTGGTATATTGATCCCTCCCAAAGTCGGACCATCTCGATCTTACTGTATACGTAGACAAAAATGCCCGACTTTTATGTGGGGAATCATTACTCACTGTGTTGTGGAATTCGTTGTCAAGTCATGTGTAGCGTTCGAACTTTGGTATTGTGTAAGGCGTGGAAGATGTAGGTTAACATAAAAGTCGAATAACCGGGGCTCCTCCTATATCCACTTATGTTCACTTAGACAAGTCAGGTACCCACTCCGTAGATTTTTTATATGTGGTTGAATGGTGCTGACCGTCCACGCCTACTTTTTCTTCAATGGTGCGGTGTACGTGTGCGAACTGAAAGCTGCAAGCCATTCCGGTTAAAATTGTATGTATTTCACTTGCGTCAGGAAAGACGTGGCTCCAGGGAGCACTCTGCGTTATCTGTTTTTTGGTTTGAGTTCTCTTTGAAACAACTCTATGTTTCAGATTATTGAAGTTAACGACTCTATAACTGGGGTTAAGTTCCTGGTGCACACACGAATAACATTCAGCTGAGCCACCTTACAAGAGGAATAGGGATTCCAGCACATTTGATTGAACACCGACGATAGAGGCCGTGGGAGGATCTGAGTCACCAGATTGGGATTCGCGCACCGTTTAGTGGATTGACCACCTGTTATCAGTGGTCACACATATCTCTGTTATGCGCAGTTTTAACTAACGCAGGCAGCTGGTATCTACCAAAATCTCCAGCCCCCACAGTATCCGTTGTGGTAACTGTCTGCGTCCGTCGTTGTGACTTCCAGTCGAGCGTGGTATAGAGTTACATATACTTGTATTTATATGAACATATATATTTATATGTACGTTACCACATCCTCCACGCTGCAGAAGTGGGTTACGAGTTAAATATATGCACTATTCACGAAGCGCTCCGTCTTGTTGTGTCTTTTCGTTTTGGTTGCGTTTCTAGTCGGTAAATGAAGTGACGGTAGCAAGCAACTTGGATTTCGTTCGATTGATCGTGTCGAGTCCGTCCCCACGATCATTGCAGACGCAGATACGAGGCACTTTGTTGCCTATAGATGGCATTATCTGCATCCTCGAATTTGCCCTCGTTTCATATATGAATGTTGCTGGTTCGGTTTTCCAGCGTATTCTGTGCAAGCATCTTGGTATTCATGTGAGATCGTGCTGAGCAAGGATGGCAGGAGAATCATAGGCATGGATATGTTCACATGTATTTGTAGTCAGACCTATTTGAAGATTTGAGTACAGGATCGGAACAGAGGGAATTATCAAGATCAGACAGAACTTTGGAGATGAACAACGTACACGTTTTAAAGTTTATGGAAGATTCAACTGTGAGAAAGCCGGACCCCGGCTGAATTTGAATCAGCGACAAAAATGGCGTGCCCAAACACAGTAAGTGTTCTATCGGCTGAGCTACGAAGTGGCGCAGCAAGTCCAGGAATTTCACATTTAGACCCAATGATCCACTTGTCCCATTGTCTTCTAGGAAACCCATTAAATGACCCAAGAGTTCTATACTGCTTACCAGTAACACGACTTTAATACTCAGCGATGGTTTAGTGGATTCCAGCGTTAACAGTTTGAAAGATCTTACTTGGGTGGGCTACAAGAGATTATGGATCGCTTCACCTATCCGGGTAGTGTCATTTCGGCGACTTGTAATGTTGGTGGCGAGGTGTCCACAGTAGTAACGAAGCACCTGATACACTTGCAGATTCTCGTCGTTTAATCATCGAAACAGGTTGCGATGCGTGCGTGCGCTAATCTTCGCCCTATAGACAACAAACTTGACCCATTCGTGTGTAACGTGCGTATGAACTCATGGTAATTGGTCAACCTTGTCCCCCACCAGTTACTATCGAATGGGCGAACTGTGTGGGCGACACGACTGCCCATCGGTGTGTGTTTGGGATGTGCTCAAGTGCGCGATGGATAACCGAGAAAGTGCACATTCTCAGTAAAGTACTTCTGGCGGCGAAGCGACTGCTGCCCTGTGCATTGTTCACTGCGGCTGTTGATGGTTGGAAGAAGCGGCCAAGCAATGCCTTGGTCACTGGCTATTAAAACCTTGCCCGCCCCAGTGCGCAAAGTTGGTAGAAGTTCGCGTTAACTCAAATCGCTGGGTAGAAGGTCTCTTGGATATGGCAGTATATCGCAGCCGATGGCGGACCTGCACATGCAATGTTAGTGGCTCTTCCTTTCCTTTCTCGCAAAGCTTTATCTTCTGTACTGTTTGCTCTGTCCCCTTTTCTTTATAAGTGTGTAACTATTTATTACGCTTCTTCCTCTTGGATTATTGTCTGGATCAACGACTGCCCGAGCTGTAGTACCCACGATTGCGGCTCAAAGCTAATAGTGATGGTTCTCATGATGTCTTGGATGGATGGTAGCTAATGTTTTGCTCTTCTTTTCCAACTTTTACTCCGGTGAAAGTGTTGCTGACGCGAGGACAATTCTCGCCCAGTTCTGGGCGTTTGATGATGACAAACGTGCAGTTGGTGTGGTGTACGGGAGTACAATCGGTTGAAGTCACTGAATAACTACTTCGGTTGCCAATTTTGATAACGTTTGCCAACGTAGCACGTGCCACTCAAGTACGTGTGACGGCCCACAACTTCACATAGGTTTAATGCATTGTTGAAGACCAGGTTGTAACCGCCCCAATCTTGAGAGTGTTTAGCGCATTGCGTATAGATCAGTCTGACCGTTCATCTTATTCAGTACGAACTGCGTGCTAAGCACGTTACTATTATTCACAGTCTCCACGTCTGTGCCAGAAAGAAATTTCTCACTAAGATCATTGGAATTCCCGTGTGCACCTTTTAAATTGTCATCTGTGACGAGTTTAAGCAACAAGGGACGATCGTTAACCCTTGACAAGAGCCCTAGACGATTGACTGTAAACTCACCCTATTTGTTTGGCAGATTCGCATATTTCTCCGGGGCTCTTTCGCGGAGAAGGTGGCCCCGGTGAGTATTATAAACAAGTAAGAAGACATCCTTCTAAGCCTAAAAAGGTCACAACCATCAGGTGTCTGTAAGAGTGTCATTGCTCAAAGTCCAGCTACAGAGTTAAATGTGATTATACCATTCCCGGTCTGGTCAAAATACTGCTTATTCGGCAACCTACAATCCCTGCGTTATCGCTCAGCCATTTACATGGTCGGTGGTGACACCGCTTGATAACCATATCGCAACCTGTTCCATTCCTGGTTGGCGCATCCTACCAACAGATTAAACCTTGAATTATGAGACACTCAAAAAGGAAAAAATGCATTCCTTTGTAGGTGGTAGCAACTGTTTGTTGGTCTCAGTCACTTTAATCACTTCTGCCGCTCATAACCGATCTTCATTAGTCCTGCTTTCATTCACCGAGTTATTGCATACAGTCGGCTGCCTCATTTCTAGGGTGGGTCAATAAATAATTACCGGTTATTGAAGCACTACTACTGCTACCACCATTGATTTGTTCTATTCTTCACGCGTTGTTTGATCGTTTTCGCCCCATGCTTTCCAGCTAGGTTCGCCAGTCGTCACCTGGTTTGGTAAATGTTCTACAAAGGCTTGGACTATTGTTTCACCGATAAGGCCCCTAATCCGACTGTTTCTAGTATGGTCTCTACGGATATCATAGTCTGCATCATTGGAGGATTTCATGAAGTGTTGCTATCTTCATAAGTAGATGTTCTGATATTTTCCGATGACCTTTTTGACCTATTTCACAGTCCGTTTGTTTTATTCTTGATCTGTCACACGTACGTAGTGGCCGATGCTGAGCCGGTCCAGACTAGTCGCTCAAACGGATTGAAAGAATCTGCATCTCGCAGCCGTGGCGCAACACGCTGTTTGGGCGCTTTGGCGATTTTGTCTGGTGAATCAAATCAGTCGGGCTTGCCCACACCTAGCGAAGTGTTGACATGTGTGGACTGGCAGGGTGTGGATGCTCGACTGCCGTTTCCGCGATATCGTAGCCCAGAACGGTAAAATCTAACTGTTATAACTTATCATTTTGATGTTTGTTTGAATCTCGCATTATTTGTGCTAACTTATGGTTGACCTCCAATGACAGGGCCGTTACTTCAAATGTACCTGCTACCTAGATTTAGACAGCCGGACGGTATCATCTAGCTCGCTTGTAGATGAAAGCTGTATGATGTAAGGAAGCTTGCATAATCACGATGGTTGATCAACTGGGGGAGAAAGTATTCCAACACCCGGTGGATTACGTTAGCGCAACCGGAAGTTGGTTGTAGGCAATACGGGCGACCGGACGAGCCATCGCTCAAGGAAGTTGGAACAACGGACGAGGAATGGCGGAAGAAAACCTACGACAGAAGGCGTCAGCCACCCCACACAAACCAGGCAGAACTGCACACGACGTGTGAATGGGAACCGCCGTTGTGTTGTGGACTGAAATTTTGGTTCATCAACACGAGAGCGCGTACACGCCGTAAGAACGTGCGAGCTGGACAATAAAGATCGTGCTTTACTGAAGCACTTTTTGCCACGCTATAAGTGACCTCGTGCAGAGCAGGATCACATTACCAGCCTACGTAAACCTAGACAATAGACACATTCAAATTAACGATAGACCACGAGGTATACATACATCCTGTCTTGTTGTAATACACCACGGACAGTAGATTGTGATATTCGAATTTTCCGAGTGATCTCTCGTGGCATCAGGTACATTTGAAAGCCAGAGCATAGCCTTCTCCAATTTCACTTTGTGTTCGATCTCTGTTTCACTATAACGGACGTAAAACTGACTTCGTTTGGCTGACCCTATCTGCCTGAATGCACTACGGCTGTTCATTATAGATCAGTAAGAACGGATCTGACATACCGTGACTCATACTTTGCCTGTCCTGCGTTTTTAGAGGCCAGCGTAATGTAGCTACATGGGCAAACTTAACACTATGTCACGGCTAGTCTCGTATCGTTGATAATTTCAAAATGAATAAGAGCTTTTCGGAACATTTCCAACGCGCTGACGACCATTGACCAGAGATAGATGTTTACTATAAGCAGTAACTTCATGACTCAGTATTACTGTGCTACGTGCACACCGTTGAATGTTGTCATTTTTGCGATGTGTATGTCAACCAGTTTAAAAAATATTGGTATAACTTCTTCATTGTTCTGTTGGTGCCTGTGTTCTCCGTTTTGTTCTCAATCCTATCCAATTAAACCGCATCGGATAGTCTCCTTTCTAAGCTGCACAATCATCTAAAGTCAAATTTTGTAGTGATATATTGTGGTGGATTGTCAGGCCGGAGGTGCGAGTTTTCGAACGCTCGGCCGAATACCTCAACGTGGGGGAGGTACGTTCGAAAACCTGCCGCGATCGGATCAAGGACAACGTGCGCGACCGGATGAGTCATCACTCGACTGGATCGGACCAACGGGCGAGGCAGGGCAGGCGAAATAC
>QNGE01003320.1:48005-71032 GCA_008508345.1 Paragonimus westermani | reverse complement strand
CGGAGGTGCGAGTTTTCGAACGCTCGGCCGAATACCTCAACGTGGGGGAGGTACGTTCGAAAACCTGCCGCGATCGGATCAAGGACAACGTGCGCGACCGGATGAGTCATCACTCGACTGGATCGGACCAACGGGCGAGGCAGGGCAGGCGAAATACGACAGACGGCCAGATCGGAGGCGTGGTTTTTCCAACATTTAGAGGAACATCTCGACACGATTTTGGAATACGGTCAAGGCCAACACTGGGTGGATGGCGGACAGCACGAGCAGCCGGACGAGCCATTGCGCAACGGAATCGGACAAACAGACGAGGAATGGCAAGCGGAAAACCCTCCGATAGAAGGCACCGGTCACACACGTAAACCGGTTAGAAGTGCACACGACGTGTGAACGGAAACCGGGGGGTGCTGCGGTTTGGAATTACGACTCATAAACGAGAGAGCGCGCGTTGCATGTGACTAGCGATTTGGACAATAAAGATTGTGCTTTGTTGGACGCCTTCTCGCTACAATATGACACAAAATAAAAGCCACTTCGATTGCTACTTTACGAAGTCCAACTGATCTTGTACCTACAACGTGCGCTGCGCTGATAGGCGAGCTGCTGTGTTTAGAGATATCACGTTTCACCAATCGTGTAGTTCCCGGGTTTATCTTTTTGTTTGTCAAATTCTGCATTTTTCACTCTCGAATTGCTTCATCTTTTGGCTCCCACCTGTCAAGGTGTTCTTTCACCTGTGTGCAGGAATATCCAGGATGTGCTTTTTTACACTCAATTCACCACATCACGTTTTGTATCGTTCTATAATACTTATTTTCATACTGTCGCTTTATGACCAGTTTTGTCTCTGTTTTGTTCTTATCATTTGAGGTTGTTTGGTGGAGAGTGAGTGTGTCTGTCAATCACAAACACGGTTAGCGACATGCGCCTTCGGATGAACCTGCTGTAGTGACCGAGATCAAAGAACGCTAGTGCATAAACGTCACCACAAGTGGTTTATGCTGCACCACCTGCGGTCTCGCTCACACTCTCCGTATGCAGCTTATACCCGAGGAAGTAATACGGGAAGGCGTGCGAGTAGAGGTTCTTGTAATTCAGACTATCAGTTCTGATTAGCCAATTGGCAAGGTAATGTGGGAGTGAAACCCGTATTCCTCAGAAGCGAAGAGTGCAGAGTTTTCAGTGATAGGCTCCAATTTTGAAGGGAAGGTATGGAAAATCTAAGGCAATGACTCTTTCGATAAGGATGTATATATTTGTACACTGTATAAGATTAGAAGGCGGTCTGAAAAACTACGCAAAACTTTTAGTAACGGTTTACCAAACGGCGGGGGTCTTTGGTAAATACGAACGAAAACTATGGAATTAACAGCATATATGCTGTTGGCTGTGAGTGCGTCGGTGGCTTGTCAATCTGAAACGATCAACACATTCGTCGCGACGCCACACGGTCTCATCACCACGACCAATTCTACCTGTGCCTTCCTTCCGAACTGCGTGCTTGAATCCACAGCCACCTGTTCTGATTACGCTCCTCCAATTCTACTTTCTCCTACAGTTTAATATCGAGACTACAACTTGGGTAACATTCTGCTATCGCGCCTTATGGTTACCACGGTTCAGCTGTCCGTACAACAGCTGCTTCGGTATCCGGTGTACGTGCCTTAGCCCGCAAAACCAACAAACTAATTCCCAAGATGCATCTTAGACATTGCAGTTGAAAGCGGTTCTCACCCCGCACGTCGTTACGTACTAGTGTGGTTTTTCTTAGTAGGCTACCGAAGTGCTTGCGCTAGACCTTCACGGTATCTTCTAGTGTGCACGAGACGTCAGAGCCCGCCTCCACCAGCGCCTTGGTAGACTGGACTAATGGGCCAGAAATAGCCTCAAATGGCTTGAACTGTCGACAGTCGGTATAGGTTTAGATCGACTCACCTTCGTTTTCCAACAGTCGCCTTTGTTTCCTTAAATCCGCTCATTGAGTTGACGGCTTGTGCTCTGAAATGTGGTCTTCTTCACACTGATTAGGCCCACCACAAAAACACTATCTGCTTCATTTTCTTCTTGTATTGGATCCGAAATAACAGCGTCGTTGTCGAGTCAGTCCAAACGTTTCTGGCACCGGATACCGATTGTCTCGTTGGCTGCTGTCGCGATTGTATCCTGGATGTGTTTTTATTTAACTTCGGGGGTACTTGGTGCAGAAACCTCTTTGAGATGAACGGAGACTGTACCCTAGGAAACCCTTCCCTTCTTTGAGTTTTTTACCCACTTTATATCAAGTTTTCGCCGCTGTTCGGACGATCCAGAATAAATGGGCTTTCAAATCTGAACAACCAACTTGGCGCTGATCAGTCTGTGACCCGTATTACATCCAGCCCCGTGTGCCATCCACGTGATAAGTACTTCTCGAATTTTTCACCGTCTCGCTATCATATACTCAGCAAACGGTGGCTCCTGCTTCGTGGATGAGTCCACATCGTGATGTCACTCGCGTCCTCCTGAAATCAGATGTGTTTCTGAAGTAACGTGTCTTTTTCTTGTTAGAACGTTCTATCCTGGCTCAGATGCTATGCTCGGACCCTTGCTATACATCTTCACCCAGTCTACTCAGCGTGGAGTCAGGAAGAACATGACTGCGTAGAAAACACGCTGTAATGCTGATTACCAGTTCTACAAATTAATGAAATGCATGTAAATATATATATCATGAGTTAGTCGCCAAACATAGGCACCTACACATTGAACCAATGTTCAGTGGTTTAGGCGACTTCGTGGTTAGGTGGCCCAGTATAGTCAGTTCCATAGCCGTTGCACTCTGATTGGTTCATCAGGTTAGCACGATACCCACGTCCACCTTCATGCCTCATCCTGGTTGCTTCAACTGGAAAACTTTGCACGCTAGTGTTTAGTCAATGAACGACTTCGTCAGCCATCACCGATGGCCTGATCAGGTTATTTTGATGATGCCCTCTCCTAACAGTTTCCAACCAACTGGTAGGTGCCACGCAGGTGGAGCAGATGGCTACCATTTTCGCTGCCTAAACCAATGCTGTGTGGTCCAAAGACACCCTGCCAAGCTGCTGAATCGTGCCAAATCCGATTTTTGAGACCCCTCGAAAGAAACAGCCTGTTACTCACTGGTGTCGAGCGGATTTTATCGCAGAGATGTCCATACGGCTGGTCTTCCATGTCGCCGGTGTGATACATAGTTGGACGATAAACACTACGATCAATGGCAGATTTACTTCAGCCGAATCGCAAGCGCTTAGAAATAATTCGAAAGGTGATGTCGTGCGGTCCGTCTACCATCAGAGTCGACGTGATCAGTCACCGTCAAACAGAGACCGTGCTCCCGAGTACCCCCTGGTGAATTAGTTGCCCAGTAAAAGGTGTAACCAGCCTCTCGGAGCTTACCTTGGTCTGAAAACCTTATCTAGCTCATTGTTGCCACATCGGTGTCGTAACGGCTCAGTTTCACCGTGATTAACGCTGTGCGACGTTTCGGTTTTCTAGTATTTCACCGGTCCAACACCGTCCCATGTGGAGCCTCTAACCCAATAACTTGATCTGCTGAGTAGAGGGAAACGGCTTTTTGTCGGACAACCCCACCTGGAGCCGCTGGTTCAAAATTCTCACCTGCGTGGCAGCAGAATTTGAGTTTTTCTTAGAAGACTCAACCTGAAGCCACTAAATTAAAAGTCTAACTGTGTTAACAATAGGGGGCTTAACTTTCCCGGAAGCTCGATGGGTAAAACATTAACGCCTCATTCCGATTACTGATTTGGCAAGTAGCTGTATAGTAGGCTGTATCAAGAAACAATGAGAGTTTTTCGATCGTACAGGTTGTTACATCCGTTGATCACTTGTCAGTCGGTAGGTAATCAGTGCTCGATTTTTGCAGGTACCTTTTCCACCTCCGTTCGTCTGTATTCGGAAGACAGCACTGATGCAGCTGTATGTATGATGCTTCCGTATACCCCTGGAACCTGGGCGCTTCTACGCAGTCGGTAGTATGACACAACTTTTCGAGTGCAACTGCTTGTCTGCTTGCTTTCCTTCGACCGATCTAACATGGTTAAACCTGGAACAACTAAAGGTCCCTCTAACATAGCCCTCTGAATCAACACAGCAAACAAGTCTGACAAACACACCAAGACGATAGATAATGTCAGACCGACATCAGTCGGGCTAATTGCTCCGTCACCAATAAATACTCAGGATCGGTAGTCTGATCGTTAAGGGCCAGAATCGTATCGTGGATGTTCTTTTCAAACCTTGTTCAAACTGTATGCACCTAATGTGTCCAAACGTGGTCAAAGGTGGTAGTCTTGCGTTTGATGTAAATTTTGTGGAATATTACATCGATGTCCTTTTGACTGTAGTTGGTGTAGGCTGATAACTTGAAGATGCTAGCCAGTCACTGTCTAAAATGTATTGTCTCTTTCTTATCAGGTCTCACGTGCTTCGTTTGTGTATGTGGCGACTGGATGATACGGATGAGGTGCAGCGCCGAGTGTTTGAAAGGTGAGCTTGTACCCCCGTCTGTTCCTCTACGGTTTCGGGAGGATCTTTTCTTTGGTGCTCCAGATACCGTTTGATGAGTAGTCGGGGATTTGGTTAGTTCCAAGTTGAACATAACTCATATTTGATCGCAACCTCCGCATTCAGATAGAATTTGCTGGCAGCCTCTTATGAAAAGTAGCACTAGACTCGAGTTTCACTTTCGTTAAAGTTAGTCAGCAGTTCATTTCCTTGCCACCGCCAGCATGAGAAGTCCGGCCGAGCTTTCGAGAGTCAATCTCGTTATCCATTGCGTCCTTGGCTTCAAGCTAGACACGACCGAATTATCCTATCTAAACGTTTAACCATTTTCGCTTGTAAGTGATCCTCAAATCACCCGATCGTCTGGTTAGGCGACACAATTATTGTCAGTTAATTCCAACGAATAAGCCAGCTACAGAACATCTGGGACCGTGTTGACAACGGTAGCTTCATGAAAGCGTGGAGTTCTAGTACCACCGCGAAAAGAATATGCACCACTGACGAGCTCTAAGGAGATTTGAACTCAAATACTGTGCCTCTTTTCAAGTGATATTCAACTTATATCAAACGAATTACTTATTACCAGCAAACAAAAGGTTGATCAACAAGTTTGAATTTAGACAGAAGTCTCAATCGTCGGGTCATCGATTATAGTCTATGCGCAGTTACTGTCTCCTCTCGAGGTAGTCGGGCTTAATGTGAATCCATCGGTGTAGTGTTCAACACAGTTGTCTCATGAAAGCATGGCCGGAGTTCTTATCCCAGCTCCAGCAAAGATACGCATCACTGACGAGCTATGATGAGAGCGAAATTCGAGTCTAATGCTCCTTCTCGAAAGAGGCTGACGGCAAAGTCTATCTGAATACGAAGTCTGTGACCAAATGTGAGTGGTGTTTGAACTGAAACACTAACCTGGAACGCTAACCGTCCCGTATGATCACTATCATTTTCAGTGTGTGCGCCGAGGGCGAATACGGACGTGCGGCTACTATGGCCTTGTTCAATCTGAAGTTCAATTGGGCTTTGAGTTTTCTCAATCGTGCCTCCACCGGTACGTCAAACATATTTCTCTCTTGGTGCCATGTCCAACATTTTTTGCGTGACCTTTCATATAATTTTCCCACTTGTATCGGCACAGCGCAGTACTTGCGGGTCCTCGCATTCGTTCGTTTAGCTTAATTGTGGTCCATCTAAACGTTTTCTTCTGTCTGATCTTATGAACCTTGCCATACTGATGCAAACTAGTGAGTTGTTTGTTTGACTTGATGCCCACAACGTCAATGAGTCCTCTGCAAAATTTCGTAGATCTCGTCATTTGTCTCACTGCCAAAAATGGTTAGTCCACTTCTTACACTCATTCAAACTGATCTTCCATTTCCATCAGCTCCTCTGACTTCTAACGCCTGGCTATATCTTTTCTCAGCCACACAAACAGCCGTTACTTTTGTGGACCTGTTATGCAGTTTCACCTACCCACTCTATTCGATCGTACCGATAACCTGATCCAACACAGCGCTGTTGCATCTACTGACTGGGTAACAGTTCAACCATACACATATATCTTCAAGACGGTAATCGAGGATTTGGTTTATTTTCAAGTTGAACATCACTCACATTTGCTCGCAGCGTTCGTATTCAGATGGACTTCCCAGCCAGCCTTTTTCGAACCAGTTATTACTGGGTTCGAGAATGCCTTTGTTGTGTAACCTTTTGTTCGTGAGAGTCACTCTAATTTTGTCCTCTCTTGATTTTATAATGAGTACGTTTACCTTAAGACACCGATATTCTCTGTTTTCGTACATTCGTCCTTCCACCATTGAACTCGATGTCGTTATGGGCTTCGAAATCAGGCATCTTATATTCTCAGCTCTGAACGTTCACGCAGCTTACTAGGAGATTTCTATAATCTTACAGTGTGCCGTCGCTATCATTGCTAAACCACCACTGTGAATCGGGCATCCACCTTAGAGGGCATCCGTAGCAGTTGTATCTTTCTACCATTTACTTCGTATCTACTCTTTACATACTGTTCCTAGTTATAATAAAGGTTTGGATCGGGAAACATGATTGTCCGACCATTAGACACCCAATACTTGTGTTCTCACTTGTTCACCAATAAGAATAACTTGTGTTAGAGCTGTGCATCCGACAAGTACTCGTCACACAAATTACTCCACTAGGTCTAGGCATTCCTATCACACACCTACAGTGTGCCGATTGCCTAACTCTGTAGTAGTTCATATGAACATCAGAATAAAAGTGATACGGCTGGACGATTGAGTGACCCTTGAAGTTTCATCAAACAACAGTACGAAGGTGTGAGAACACAGCAAACGAAGTAACCAGGACCTAATTCCACCACCAGGTTAGCTGAACCTTAGGTCAACGTTCGATTTGTGAACCCGGTAGTTCAGAAGTTCAGGTTCAGTTTTATTTTGATAAAGTGCATACTAGAGATAAGAACACTCGCATCTCCAACGCAACGCGTAGGTCTTTTATCCAATCGTTTGGGCGTGGAATGGATTGAGGCACGACAGTGGCAGTAGTCATAGGAACTTTGTTTTGAACGGTGAAGGACTAATATAATGCGAGTTTGGATAGTTCCTGTCCCAACAATGACTTTCGAGCACTTATTACTGTCCTCAGCTGCTTCCGAACTTTTAGATGATTTATGCGTCACCACTAAGAAGTCGTTTTGATAATCACACGGCATAAATGTGGTCCCGAACAGGAACGAAAGAAGTCGACTGGTCTTCCGGCTATTAGGATGCTTTGAACAGGTACGCAATATGCTGATGGACGAAACCATACTCGCTCCGAAGAGTGCCGAAATATGAATTACAGTGAGCAACAGTCGAACTCAAAGTGTTCACGTGGTTGAAGCAATGGAGTGGCTGGGATTACGCACCATCAGTTCCGAAGGGACGTAAATCCTGGTGAACATTACAAGCAGTGATTCATGACGTTGTCTAACCAAATTTTACTGCACACATTTGCGCATACCTTTACTGTAGGTGTTGCGATAGCAAGTACCTGTTTTCCCTCAAATCAATTACGTGTGCATTTGGGTCCAGTTGAAGGGTGATCATAGACAGCTCGTTCCTGAAACATCATCATTGTTCCTATTTGCTCCATATATGGACACTGGTCTAAACTGCCATCAGCAGGTCTTTAACACTGGCCATGGCAGTTGGGGCTGTGCGCGAAGTGGACAGAAAGCAAATCGTTCTTAATCATATATCTAGGCTTCCTTTGTCAACCACTTGGCTCATAGCAGAGCGTGGTACTGCCCGCACGAATGATGCGACAGAAACAGTTAAGCTAGTTGGTTTGTACTTCTAGATGACCACAGTGTCGAAAAAGCTGGTGACATGTTTCACGCGAAACATTTCATTCCCTGTCCGTTGATTTTAGCCGCAATTAACAGTGACGTTAGGTGACAAAAATCGGGTGCCTTCATTGAAACCAAACCCACCGACTGTTTCTTATGCCACGTACAATGTGACAAGGTCAACCAGAAGTACCGCAACAAAAAGTTCTATAGCTCTAGCGTGGTATTTCCATAATACACTGTGTATCATTTAATATGCACGTCCATTGAATCCTCGCTTTCCTTTTGCCTTGCAGTTCATTCCTCACAAACTAAAGTAGAATCCAAACAGAATTCCACAAACGAAATTTTGATCAATCAGGAAGTTGGCTTGGTGTCCCTTGCCCTGGCCGGATACACCGATTCAAACAACGACCTGTGGCGGGCTACTTGCGCCAGTTTGTTTAATCGTTTGGAAAACCCTTATTTGCGTGTAATGTTTGCATTTTTGACGCGTCAGGGAGGTGATTTCAATGTGATTCTGGTAAGTTTTGTGCATATACGTTTTCGATCCTTTGATTCGAATATTCGAATCGTTTGAGGTCAAAGTCACACCATATCATTCCTCGTGATAGAACTTCCTTCTGTCATGAGGAATGAGACATGTCCCATTCTGTCAACCTAGATCTTTGGACTGACAAAATGGCACGAGATTTAAACACATAAACCAATCACATTTGCAACTCCATTTCTGTCTGCTTGTTTGCTAACATTGTGTCGGATGTTTGGAAAAGTGAAACTGTCCAAATTCCCTCGATTCAACCAAACATTTGACCCACTTATCTCCTAATAAACAACGTTTAGTGTTTTTAACAAGGCGCTGGCAGTTCTGTTGATAAAAGTCAGTTCTTCGCGTTTTAACCTCTGCTAAACTTTGTTACTGCGTACTCCGGCTTGAGCTGCGAATAACACGTATCTTCCACACTGATTTGCTTGTTGTTCATTTCAATCGGGATCATACTTGCATCATGTTTGGCACATTAGCAACCATTCGCAGTTGATAAGGCTATGTGAAACGGGATTCTATCTTCTCCAAACCTTTCGCGTCAGCACATCAACTTAAACAATACAACCAATGATCGCAATCGCTTGGTTAACCACTCGTAATGCTTTTCACAAACCTGGACCACAGTAGCCTTCTATCCATTTTTTTCGAAGCTTTGTTAATGCATTGTATGATAAACGTCTTGTTTGGTTTACGGTTCAACTTGAAATTTTTACTTTTCTGTTGTCTGTCTAAAGTGCGGAAATAGGCGTTCTTACATGGAACTACTTCCTGCCTTATATTTCTAGCCTGTTTCTTACCGGCTTAAGTCTCACCACCAGCATTGACCTACTGGTCACAATGCCCTCATTCACGCGCCTTCTGGTGTTATTCCTTCGGGTTTACAGTGGATACGTGGTGTGTGAATGAAACCACAATCGGCGTAACGGAAGCCATTCGTGGTGAGTATTATGCACAGGCGTCCTTTAGCTCCCGGTCATTGTGACAGGCTAATCCGAAACGGATGCTGCTAACGATGTGGTCTGTGCAGCGGTGATAGTCTTTTCCGAACCACCTGTATTTGGGAACATCGAGTGTTAGAACAACGGCCTATATAGTTGATGACGGAATATTGATTGGTACGTGTATGCAGGTGACCTTCCATGTGAAGTTTTCAGCCACACCGTGCATTGTTTATTACAAGTGTTGACGAAGGAACTTGCAAAGTTGCTAATTAGTAACCTGGTCACGTGCTATGAAACCATTGAATGCTTCGTTCAGTAATGTTCAAAACTGATGACTTTCATGTTTGCGTATTGCGCCAGCATCACAATCATTGAGTTTTAACCGCTCTCAGACGACAGTTTGTTGCAGCTGATGACGGACGTGTATCTACAAAATTATTGGCTCTTCTTCATTCACTATTTATTTTCTTGACCGAACAATGGCTTCTGACGGTTGATCAGCAATGTCTCGCCGTGTTTCAGAATTCCTGACTTGTGCATTTTCTTGAGTTGATGATTGCTTCCAGGCTTTGTTGTCTGTAGTTGATGAGGAAACCGTGGTCTTTCCGCGATCGCTGAATAGTGTTCAACAACTTCAGTTCCGCCATAACAATTGGCATACGTTTAATGGTTTCTGTTAGACAAGTTTGTGTAGCTACAATGGTCCTTCCCATAGTAACCTCTTTCACGTTAGACACCTTAGAACAGTAAACAATTCAGGCTCCTAAATTGTGCCCTGTTGAAAATCTCCCTCAGGTTTTCCACAGAACGTATGTTTTCCCCCCTTTGTACATGGCAACCACTCCGGCACAATTATTCACCCTGTTTCATACCTAAAACCGCTTGGAAAATCGAAACTGAACATGTGTCCCATTACGAAACGTTCGTCTAACACATTCAACACACGCGTATGGAATTTCTCGTTGTTATGGGTATTTACCCATTCACATTGTTCAGAAGAGACCCAATTTGGAAAAATCCGGACTTAGGCTGGATTCGAACCTGCGACAGAAACAACGCGTCCGGGCGCGACGGATGTTCTACCAGCTTAGCCACGAAGCCACGCTGGAAGCTCACAAATTCCACATTCGGATCTAGTTACCCACCCAATCAAATGCATCATACGGAATCCAGCAAGTGATTCTGGAGATTGACTGCCCAAGCGGTATTTCTCGATCAGTTCACACTGGAATCCACCAACCCCACTGATGAGCATTGACGTGTTACTGGTAATCAGTTCGGCAGATTTTTTGATTCCTGGACTTCCGACGTGGCTTCGTAGGTCAGCTGACAGAGCATTTGCCGCTGGTTCAAATCCAGCCGAAGTCCAAGTCTTTCGCAAATCACATTTGTCAAACTACTTACCAGTAATACCGTTCACTTTATATTTGACTACTCCGTTATCTCAAATGCATTTGTTCCCTGCTGTATTGACTAATTAATCACACTCAGAACTACTGTCTTTCTAATACCTTGCATTCATTTTCACAAGTTGAACTTCCCGCATTGTTGTGACTGTATTCCAGTTGGCAAATCAAGAAATCAGTCCATGAATGTCTACCTGCTCCAAGTAACATGGCAAAACAAAAGTGAAATATCTGTATGATTAATAGTTGAATCATTGCAGATGAGAAATTCACATTTCGCAATTGGTATTTCCAAAAGGTGCGATATTTACGTCAAATTTCCTACTCACATTTGTACGGGAAAATGTACTGGTATTTTCTTGAGAACTCGATAGTACATCCGTTTTTGACAAATGTCTGCAACCGAAAGCGGTTGGATTAACGGGATCTTCCCGGGTCAAACCGTCCCGTGTCAACAACGTGTGGCTACATGTTCTGGTTACTCGTAGACCTTTATTCTTCCATGCTAGTTCATACTTGTTCTTTGCAATTATAGCATTCACATACTCGTGGACTACTATGATAGGACTGTGTCATGTTTCAAACTGTGCATCTCAGGCACATCATGTATCTGTCCGATACGAAGCAATTACTCTACGGGAATACTGCAATTAGTGGTGGCACTACAAGGCGATTGTTGGGTAGAGTGTGTCAACATCATCCTGCATTGTTTAACGGTGGTGTGATTAAAACGGTTTCAAGCGCGATCGTTGCTCATTTGACCGACTCTAATCATTCTAGCAGTAAGAAAGATGCTTTCCAGACTGTCTACTGAGTGCCAAGGAATCGATCAAAAATGATGAGATTCCGAATGTTGACCGATGCCGAGGCCGCTAGTATCCGATTGCACAGCCCCTGCGCTCATAAAAAATTCGTGCGGTCACCTGATCTCCCTTGGCCCATAATCTATGAGGCCCACGATTTGGAACAGAGATGTAGTTATATCGGGCTACTTACAAGTAGTGAGTAGCAAAGATCTTAATATTAAAATTACGAACTTCAGCCTTTCCCCACCGTGGACGCTTCTCATTTCCCTAAAGTATGCACTAGCAGGGAAACATACTGTATCCGGGAATCGAAAACTGTAATGGTTGATGTGGGTTGTTTAGTTGGATGTTCTCCCAACATTTTCCGAGAAGGCTCCTTCACTGTGTTTCTTACTAAATATCTGTTCATCTAGGTTAACATTCTTGGTGCGCGATATCACATGAATGTCTTTGAGGAATGATACACCCCTTTTGTGGATTTTATGTGAAAAACTCTTTTAATGTTTTACCAAAGTCTGTTGCCTACGTTTCGAACTGTCGCCTACCCTTGTTGTATAGATCAGATCACTGTTGAGACCAAGGTTAGTGGACAAGTTATTGGGACTACCGTAATGACCAATTGTATTCCCTCGCTGTTTCCTTTCTACTTACTCATCAATCTCCTATCGTTCCCAACAGTACAACGAAGACCTGCGACTGAATGACCGACTTGCTTTCGCCTGTCTTTACCTGGATGATAATGAAGTGAGTGTTCGTCAGCGTGCATCAGTTTTTAATTGACGGTTTGTTAAGTTTTGAGTTAACTTGTCGGTTATGGTTTGGATCGATACCTGCCATCGAGTGACCGACCTCAAGGACGACGCAAGCCGACAGTCGCCTTGTAAAAATGTGTTTCGCGTGCGAACGGTTGTCTGTCAATATGTGCGCTCCACCACCAGTTGAACTTATTGGGCCGTTTTTGCCTCAGCGAATTATTTTCGTTCTATACCAGATAGATAACTGGTGTGTTGACAAAGGAATATGCATCTAGTCACAGTCAGCCGCTGTATGTCGTGTTCATCCCCCACACTCAAGGGTTCCTTGGCTGGTGGTGTTTAGGAAGAGATTAAGTTCAGTAGTGTTCATGCTGTCGCTATCAAGCTGAGTTGCATGTAATTGGAGAATGAGGCTTTTTCAACGCGCCTAGGTTATTTATTATTCACGTAAATTCACACTAAAATGGTTGTTCATATGTAACCTTGTTTGCTGAATTGCTGATTGCTTGCAGTAGCCGTACAGTGACATAAATTAGTTGAACTGTGACTACTTATTTGTTGTCAATTCCCCACGTTCATTTAGTCGCTTCTTATCCTAACAGCATTGGCGATGAGTGTCATTCATATCCGTGTAGACGTGTAAAGAGCCTTAGCACCTAATTTTCGTTTTGTTGTTTACCCTACTGGAGTGGCCGGGCTGGTTTGAATGGAATACGCTTCGTGCCTTCGGAGTACAATGTGCTTCTTCAATAATAGGACACTCCTACCTTCTTTATCGCAGCAATCCACTTGAGATTGTGAACACCTTCACACATTTGAGTAGTACTATATCGTCAGCGTGTAATATTGCTGATGAGATTTCAGCGAGAATATCAAAGGTACAAGTTGCGTTCGTCAACCTGTGTCATCTGTGGCGTCGAAAAAACGTTCGGTTGTCGCCAAGAGGAAGAGTATATAATGCTCGTGTGTGCTCTATGGTTCGGTTCGGATAAGTCGCCTGTTTGCGTTTGATCATCGTTGCCTCCGCCAGTCAAGCGACACTGAGTGGACTGGTCGCGTGAGCAACACAGTCGTTGGCCGGCGCGTATTCCGGAACACTGGGGATGCGCGATCATTTGGTCAACTCGTCGCGTTCCACAGCTTGTGATGGTAGGGCCATGTACTCTGCATGCCAGCTGAGCATTTGCCGTATCGGGTATGATATACTGAGACTACCAACAGCTGGATGAAAGCGCGTGTTGGTCAAGCAACAACGCGGCCACGTAATACGACGGTCCTGACTGATCCATTGAACAGAGTGGGTGATTGTCGTTCGCCAGGCTGTGGTCCACGTGATCACTCAAATTATCGGTTGAAATAGCTCTCCGAGGTGGCGATGTGCCGTAGACAGTAACCTACATGCATCCACACAATTTCTAGTATTTCCGCCTAGTCCTTTTATTATTATTATTATTATTATTATTACTGCTATCATTATCATCGTTATTACGCGGACTTCGCTTGCAGCGTTTCTTCCAAGGCATTCCGCCTCATTCCTGATATGAGCGGCGGACCGAGATTCATGACTGTTATGACGATGATGATGATGTGCACATTATCTCTCAATTTTTCAGTATGGTTTTCGTTCAGCTGAGACTGCTCTACTAGCTGATTGTTTATTGTTACATACATATTGTTTTCTGTTGGTTGGATCTGTTAACTGTTTGGATAGATTTTCTCATGTGGGCTTTACGTCTGTCACGTAGTTTTCGCTTGGCTCTAAGTTTATTCACTTTTCATGCTATTCCGAGTTGAAAACGTCTAACACTTGAACATAGGTTCCACAGTGAGTTCACCTGTCCACCCGGTGTGCGGTGAGAAGCAGCTGCAGTAGTGGATTTCACCCACATGAAAATTCATCAGTGGCTCACATTTTGTTTTGATCCTGAACATAAATTCAGGCCCTCATACTTGCGAGGCAATTATGGATTGTCCACTACTCCACTGGCATTACAGTAACCATATTTGAATACTTAAAGTCAAATACTCAGCTCGACTGGTTGGGAGTAGTTTTGGGTTACCACATCATCTCATAGGCAGGAGAACTGTCAGGGGTTAAGACCAAGCTTGGTGTGACTGACATCGTCGATGCAACCGACTAATGTGCAGTGAACCGTCACATCCTCATTTGATTGTATCGCTTGTCGGTTTTCTTTTTACTGCGTACAGGGAATGTCTGATCATAGCCACTTCTTTGTCATTTGGTTGGTTGTTAAATTGCTTCTGCATGTGGCTGTCAGATTTAGCTAAAGTGTGTTAAACAGTGAACCCTTAGTAAGCTTCTCTTAACCGACGCGATTTTAACTATCCGGCTATTCCAATGATCTAACCACGATTAAGGCGTCAACTCCGCTCTAAACCCTAAACATTGTCACTAAGTTTCACCGATCCCTGATGCATGATGGGATACCAGATCCCGTGGAGAACACAGCCAGCGGAAGACTCGGGGCCCCCTATGGGCATTTTAGCTAAACCTGTTTAGTTGCTTACAGTTATACAGAACTGTCAAAAAGACGTATTATACGTGTATTGAATGTACTAGCATAATTTCGTCTACCTTCACAACCTCTGCTGAGTCCTCTAAAGGAACGTCTAACATTAACAACCGAATTGGGCGGGCTCACCGGCGATAAACGAACCACTATCAGGGAACACCCTCGTGATGGTTGCCGCCATTGAAACTGGCAAATCTATTGGCAAACAGAGATGAATCAGCATTATGTAAGTAATGCAGTTTTTTTTTTTGCTAAGCGTGATGCGGCATTGTAAAACCCCGTCAATGTTGATGCTAAATTCCTACGAATTCATCGCTTTCCCACAAAAGCAATCCACATTGTAGAATAATAACCACTTCTACAAGTTCTCTTCATGGCAATCCTGCTGGAAACGGTTTTGCAGAGTTGTGCATCATTTTCCATTTCGAACTTGGAACAGATAAAACAAAAGCAGTAGAATTTTAATTATTGCGGTGGATACAGATATAGCAATACAATTTGAAGTGTACATTATTGGTTGTTACTATGACTTGGACAAAAGGTTGCTTGTGTGGAGAAACATGTTGCTGTCGAGATTCGGAAGGAGTCCCTATTATCAATGTCTATCGTTAGTTTATGCGATCTTCTACACATTACTAGTGTCAAACAAAAACTGTATCTTCAAGCTATATCTTCAGTTGCTGCTACTAAACGAAACATGGTCTGCACACTTGTGAGCTGTCTTAATCTATCCAGCTAACCTTGAAATTTTTTCACTTCAAACAGGGGTTCACACAAACTCATGCTCACATCTGTGCTGAAGCGTATTAGAAATGCTTCAGCCTACGATACTCTAAATGGTTGCAGTTATTTATTAGTTATTTAGTCACTATTCAACCTACAAAGTTATTTTCTTCTAAGGATGTATGTAGAGATTCAAAGCACAACACTTAATCCAATATCCATAGACTCAAAGTGAGTGCGGAACAAACTTAAAGTCAATTTATGAAGTAGCCTTCACAACGAAAATGGGTAAGGTTAGTGAACCATATATGCCCCACTTCTTTCGAAAGTGGGAGGTATTCACTGCATGCTGTCCTTCAGGAGTTTAGTGTCCAACTGTCGGTTTTAGTTTCCCTACAAAAGTCCGCTTTCCAGTTTCTCTTTGTGGTGGAAACTTCGTCCACTTCGTGCGTTTTTCTCTTCGTTATACACCGTAATTTACCTGTGGTGTTCGGATCATGATTTCATACTGGTTAATCCAAACATCAGACATTCTTACACAAAATCCACCATCTTATTAGCGGGCATGCGTGCGTCGGGGGTGGGGGTGAGGGTGAAGGAGGGGTTATCATGCTGAAAGGTGAAAGGTGTGTATCGGGTGCATTTATTTAAGAGGCTGACGTTTGTACTCCGTCCACTATTGCTTACGTGGTTGTCCCTTCAGAGGAAGATCCTTCTCTAGACCATCAACAATCCACCTTTGTGTTTGTAATAAGTGAAACATTTTTGTGTCTTTCATAAGTCACACCAGCAGAACAACAAGCCTTCAAACGTTTCAAAAGTGAGAGATATGTTCCGGCTATTACTCAGTGGATGTTGTGCTTGCATGCTTCAGTGAGTAAGAACATGTGCATCAGCTTCCGACAAATTGGGTTGGCATTTTGTCGAATAGTTGCTGCACTTCCAGTTTCAGTAACCCTTCTAGGAACGCTTTCGGTTACATTCGAAGTAGAACCTGGCTTAAATCCAGTGTTCGGATTCCTTGGTCGCCTAAGTGTACAATACGAGGTGAGTTCAAAATGAATACTAGAACGGACATTTTAGGTCTATTCAAACGGCTGACCTGCTGTCCATAAAAATTTATCGCTTCGTCATCAAGACCGATACTGTCGCTGTCTCCTCTGGGAGCTGAACTCTCCGAAGCTTGATTGAACCCACAATAGTGAAACACCAGCCACTTGCTTTGAGTATAACTAAATTTGTGGGTCTTAATCAGTTAGCCCACAGCGGAGAACGTATACACAGTATCGATCGCTTTCATTCCTAGACACGTGATGAGGCAACGAGATCGTAAAGTTTTGCTGAACGCCAGTAGTCCTGATTGTTTCTCTGAAACACTTTCGAAATCAATCTTATAATTATTTTGCATCCGTTTTGCCTTTTATGAGTATTGTTGATTTATTTTTTGTTCATTCAATAAGCGTATGTCAATCTTCGTGTTTCAAAGCCTTAGGTGTCTCTGTAAAAGATGAACCTTTTAAGCTGAATATTGTCTGAGAAAGTTAAAAATAAGGGGGAACCGTATGATTTTTCTGTATGTTTAGATCATGTGGTCGGAATGTTCAGCAATTTGAAACTAACGGGTGAATGTGTTCTTTCAGAACGAAGGGTTCAGATGTCGTTCTGATGGGATGAAAAATTGTAGCAATCGTGAGCCAGAGTTTCACTACGTAGCGCACAGAAATTACCCAGTCAAAAACAGAGTTGGCCTCAACACACTGCCTTACACACTCATCATTTGAATTACGTGTTCCGACTTATTTTCAAACGGACACTTTTTTGTTTAACTCATGTATACTCCATCTGTTGGCTCGTTTATAGTAGGTATGATTGCAAGAGTCTAACTTTTATATGAAAGCTCTGCTTCCTAGCGCCAATGTTAGTGTTGGTTTGGATCTGTGCCCGTTTATTTTTACCCACTGAGCCCAAGCAACGACGAAGTCGGTCTTTGGGCATTGGGTTAAGAATAAATGCTGTAACACCTCCGTCTTCTGTCAGAACTTGTTTCAGGTTACGGATTTCTATGCACGAAGATAGTCATCTGTACCATAGCATCACCGCTGTTCTTTCCTACCAACTATGTTGCATAGCTTCTCACGTTCGTTAAGAACACCTGCGATCAAATGGTTCTGGCTGGTCGTTTGGAGGCAGTTCTACTGACCGGCATTGCTTCGACAGATTTTATCTCTTTGGTCCAGAACTACGTAGATCTAACTGGCGACGTACAGACTGCCGCCGTTGTTGGCTTGCGCGCCTGCCAGTTATGTTGCAGTTCGAACGCATCCAACTCCAGGTCTCTGGATTGCGGTCCAAGACGTTCTGAGCTTTCCGGAACTCGAAACGCCCCTTCGGTTGCAGCAGCAGTGGTGGAAGAGAAGATCGGACGGTCATCCGGACGCGGAGCATTTACGGAGAAGGAGGCACCGCTTCTCCTCACCTTGGGCGGGATTCGG
Source organism: Paragonimus westermani (assembly GCA_008508345.1). Taxonomy (NCBI): domain Eukaryota; kingdom Metazoa; phylum Platyhelminthes; class Trematoda; order Plagiorchiida; family Troglotrematidae; genus Paragonimus; species Paragonimus westermani. Next base: position 52,952 of record QNGE01003320.1, on the reverse strand, counting down.
ATTGCTGCTTGGGTTCAGTGGTAACATACTCGGTTAACTTCATCTTTCATACGCGTGTACACCAACTTGCTGACATGTTTAATCGGCTTGTTTTGACTTTCTTGGCATCATCTACGTTTTGTTCGAACTTCTTAATTAGTTATCCGTGAGTGTGAATAGAATGTTGGTTGTTACTAAGTGGATTAAGAAGAGCACAACGTTACGAGCAAATTATAACAGTAAACCCTTCAACTATCTCGGGTGACCCTTCTCAGGAATATTGTAATTGAAATCATATTAACAATACGGTTTTAGTAATGTGATTTTGACTACGATACGCTTGAGGAAGATCACTTAGTGTTCTTCTCAGCCCATTTATTAAATACGTGTTAAACACGACGCCCAAACTGTTTGACTTCATTCGTATTGGAAGGTTAGCTGCTTGATCTCTTTGCAATCTGATCTGTCAGTTGGCTCACGTGTGCGCATCATTTAAACAGTTACGAGGTAGTCACCAAATTCCTATTTCAACACACTTTGTTGGCTTAGCGCATCGGTCAGTCTGATCGGTTTTTTCAAAGGTGTTCTCGAGTGTCTGTAGTTTCAAATTTGACAACTGATTTCTACAGATATTCACTCGCCATTTTATTCTCTATATCTGGATCATGTACACTGTTGGATGACAAACTAAACATCAGCTCGAGTTTGACATTAAAACCACGTTCCTCGCTGGTAATTCGCTGCACCTTTACATATGCACTGACTGAGTGGCCACTTGTCCAGATTGAACGTGACAATTTGTAGGCGTGATTGTTCCTTATTTCTCAACGTCGTTCATCCGTATGACCTTCACTGAATACCGTCTGTTCCTCATGTCAACATTTCACTCGACTCAGCAAAGTTCAGTCGAGCTCGGCACTTCGACCGTCGAAAGCCGAAACCTGACGGTCGATTGGATAACGGAGCAGTGAGTAGCAGTTTCACCACAGGACGTTAGATGGGAGGGTATGCTGTGAACAGTTTAACGATCGCATAAACGCTCCCATATTGCAGAATGAAGCTGATTTCGTACACATATCAGCTGTTTTCTCCTCAACTGGGAGGAATCGGTTGACCTTTATGAATCACACTCTTTGTGGTTTGAACTGCAAGAACTTACCACAATAACACTCGCTTCCAGTATTTCCTGCCCAGCGTGACCGAATCTTTCAAGGTCCTTTGCAGACTGATGCAACCGTATACGGATATTTGGGACTTTTCACTACAGAAACAACGCCTTCCGCAAGGTGAACTCATATCGATCACGTTGCTTTTTTGTTCATCTCCTAACGGTACCCGGGATACGGTGTCCAATCCAGGAGAGTAGTGACAAACACTACAGGCTATAGCAAGAATCAATTAGCTGAGGAATGTACCATGTACACAAAAGATATTGTAAGCTATCATTGTCCTTAAGCGGACACATGTGGGTGAAGATACAGCTAAGCGAAAGCAAGAGCCTTGTTATATTTCATATCAGCTCAGAGTTGGCCAACTGATTTTTATTAACATTAACCGTTTCTTTTGTCTGCCAGTATGATTATGTATGTGTGATCTGTGCGGGTTCAGTGCTAGAAACCACCTTACTCGTTTTTTCCGAGTAGCTCAGAATATTAACAGTCATGATCTGTCTTTATCCATTCTGGATATGTTTTGCCTGTGTGTATATACGTTCAGAATGGGTTTGGTATATACTGTGTGTCAGAGTGTGTTATCTACCGTCGATCTTTCCATCCAGGTCCCATTGTTCATCATCTACTTTCTCCGATTCACTTTTCCCCTAGTTATCGCGACTTGCTAGATCAATGGCGCATGTGGTTCTGTCGAGCCGACTTCGATATTGCTAACAAAGTACCACTTATGTCCGACTACCTGACATCTGCCACAAGCCATTCCAAGTCAACTAGCGTCAACCCAACGGCTGTCAGCTGTTCACCACAATCACCCACTCCATGTTCAAACGCCGCATCCAGCTCCGTTGGTGATTCGGGGCCAGGCGGGACTGTAAGAGAGAGCTCAAAAACCTCTGTACATGAGGCGCTATTGGGGGTAGCGCATCGGTCTGTCAACAGGCCTCGTCTCAATGTGAATCTGATCGCTCCAGTGAATCAGGTAATGTGAAAGTAGCCGTAACTTTGGTCAGGACTAAGATGCTTAATCCACTCGTGCTCACACGTCCGGAACGACGCCACTACCAGCCGTGTGCTTCAGTTTAACCAAGGTTAACACTGTGAAAGAAATTGTCCACTGCAAGCGTTATATCAATGAATTTGTACTCCTGTTTGCGTCTCATGCCTCCCCGAGTTATCGTTCAGTGAAGTTGAAAGAGCTGGTGTCTGTCCATTCTAAATTGGGTGAACGTCACAGTTTTTTAATTGAGGTCTTTGTGAAATGTGAGCACTTATTAAAACAATAGCGGAAGCTGCAAACGCCGTCTTACTTTCACTCGCAATTCGGCTGTGTTTAGTGTGGGTATCTTGATGTGGAACGCCCGAGTCTAGACACCGAATTGTGTGATTTACGTCCCACTCCTTTCCTGCTTAACCATTGGACTCGGGATGTTTTCGTAGTCTTGTGATAAGTATTTAGCATTTCCCCCCATTTCTTTGCCATTTTTGACTACGATGTGATCGAGGTCAAAAGTTAAATTTCATCTTCATAGGCAATTTACTGCTCTGATTTAACGAGTCGTTGACTTACACACATGTTCATTCTAGGCACCTGATCTCCCTGACACTTATTGTCAGCCGTCTTCTCATCGCCTTCTTGAATTGTTGATTCTGTTTTTACAATCAGACGTGATAGCTCGTATGTTCCCCATAAACTTTCTTGACTCGTCTGGCTTGGTGTGCTGAATGCTGCTTGTGCCTGACTGCAATGCCAGTGTATTCGAAAGTGTACTGTGAGACATCCCCTTTTGGTTTGTTCTTCCTGTACCCTTTTGTACTTTTCCCTCTTATTTTAGCTATTTGTCGCTTGCGGGTTCTGCGGTTGGCGACTGGGTCCACAACCCAGGGCCAGTCTTACCTCTGTAGGCAGTGGTACCGCTGGATCCTCGGGTACTGCGGATTGCACGGCAATGGTGTCCACCACTTCACCTTCGCGCAGTTTGCAGATGCATGGTGGCGGTGGTAAGCACACCATCTGTCAACGCTGCCGGAAGCCTTTACCACGCTGTTCCATTTGTTTGATGCATCTGGGCACCACTGCTTTACCTCTGACCGACTTCTCGCTAGCCGTATCGACACGAGAGGATGCACTGCGTCGCTCGATCCTAGCCGCAGTACCTACACTGACCGAACATATGACGCGGGTGATGCAGCTGAGTATTGTGGGCGCCAGTGGACAAGAAGGCACAGTAACCACGTCAGATTCAGCATTGAGGTCGGCTACTGAGTAGGTTCTTGTCCGACTGCTTGTTCTGTATTTTCTGTCTTTCCGGTATTTTTTGGGGTCACTGGTGACGACACTTCTATACTGTGCGCTTATATCAAGGTTTCGTCAGCTTTTTTTCCGGAAGGTTTGATCAATCATGAGTTATGCGGTATGATATGAGACGGTTTCCAATAGCAATGCCATGACAGTTTGTGGTTGGTCGATGCTTTCGCACGGCTGGTGCTCAAATCGCCTGTGAACTATATTGTCTAAGTATCTGTCTCATAGACACCAGTTGCGAATTTCCAATATGTTGTCATTCACTCGTTTGATCACATAGTTTATATTATTTTAATAGATTGCCTCTATGACTTACTTATTGAAGTAGCCCACTACTTGCGGAGTACGCAGGAGGTCCCGCACTCACGTGACAACGCAACGTTATAAGCGTTAGTTGGCAGTACTGTCTTTTTTGGAGCTAGGCTGGCACTGTCTTCACGAGAAGCTTGAAACCAATCTGTTATTTTGTGCCTTGTACTCACTAGACGTTTATTTGCGGTCTGTCTCGTATATTTAATTCAAAATCCCCAATTTCATCCGCAGCTGCATTCGGATTAGAAACCCCAAAAACATAATGACATCACATGGTAAGCGAACACGGATGGTCGTAAGCAGTTGACCAGTTACGATGAAGTTAACGCTACTAATACGCCAGGAGATGTCTCGCCAATCAACCCTGTTCATTATAAGGTCTTGGAAACGAAGCTTTGCGCCAACAGTTATTTTAACGTGTGGCACTGTTGTGCCTGAGATGATGTTCATGGCGCAGTGGTCAACGTGGTTGCCTCATAGAAGCCTACTTGCAGTTAGAATTCTGAATACGGCAAAGATATGCACTACTGACGAACTCCAACGGGAGTGAAACTGTGGTATGAATCCTCTTTTCAAAAGAGGTTGAATGCGGAAGCTGCAATCAGATGTGAGTGATGTTCAGCTCAAATGTGACTCAATATGCTCGGATTGGACGATGCGACGTTACTTCAGGTGTCATTAACAGAAAGATAAAGTTACGTAAACTTGTGGATCACGATTTCGCATAAGGAAGGCGGTTTGAAGAATAAGCTTTCCAAGGTTTAAGGAAGAGCGACTTAAAAGTAACGTGCATATTCTCACAATGTAGGATGATTGGATTGGTCCTCTCATTGGCTACTCTTTTGAGGGAGTACGTTGGACTTTCTTGACAGCGCAATCTGGACTTCGAGCTTCATAACAGACACATTGACGCTCATCACCACATTCTCCATTTATCCTTCGGTCAGCATGTTGTGATTGATGGAAGTTTATCGGACTGGTTGATTTGTTGACTCAGTGACTGGATAATATTCCACAAAGATCACACAATAGGTCGGTACGATGAAATCAACCGAAGTGTCGCACTGTGTTCCAGTGGCCTAATCGTACGCACCGTCTAGGTTGGATATATATATATATATTTTAAAACGGAGTGGGGCGTGAAAGTTAGTATATATATATATATATATATATATATATATA
>QNGE01003320.1:28267-45530 GCA_008508345.1 Paragonimus westermani | reverse complement strand
AGTCCCAAATTGACGCATTGACTACTCGAAATCCAACGTCATCGATTGCAAAACATCTCATGACAACAGGTCATCAAGTTGACCCGGTTAACTCATTCAAGATACTGTTGCGCAACCGAAATCCGAAGTTACTAGCCTTTTGCGAAGCGATTCTCATTCGAACTTACCAACCGACGTTATGTGCACAGAAGTGGTTGAAACAACCGGTCGGGTTGCCATGGTCATGATTACATAATAACTGGTGTGCTTGTATGTGTGTCTAGTCCCTGTGTGTCGTTAAATATTTGTTGTATATAACTGTTAACATATCGCAATATATGTCTTCTTTCTGCTCTGATGAAGTGGTTAAAGGGAACTCAGTGTTTCAAATTTCTCTCACTTGTTAACCATGTTATTAACCATGTTGTTAGTGTTGAAAGTTAACTACTGTAAATGCGTGAGTAGAGTAAACGTGTTGTGCGAAATTACATTGCATGCACCCAACAGTCCGTTTTAGCACCTTTTGGTTTCCGTGAATTCTCTTCCTTTAGTGTCTCTTCCAACGGCCAAATCTGTTAAATGTCTCTTCTGAATCTCCCTTTGATCGTTCGTATGATGGCTTTTTTCGTATGTCCGCCATACTCTGTTCGCTTCTTCTATGCTGCCCTTTGGTCACAGACTCACGAGTATCGCGGCTAAAACTAAGTCTTCTCTCTTCAGGTCTCGCTTTCTTTCGTGTCGTTTCTGCCGTTTTCTAAATGTTGGTAAATAACGTCTTAATCACTATCTCTAGACGCACTCGTGGTCAAAGTTTACTCAAACTATAGAATTTGTGAATTCATTGGCTCCGTGGACTTGGCACTAACTAGGATCAATCATCGGTCGGAGCAGAGCGTTCCCAACCCATGCGGTTGACCAACTCGCAGTTTTTTTTACGAAATAATAGTTTGTTTTATCTCGATTCCATGAATTGCTAGTGTCTTCCAGTTCCATCTCAGCTTCTGGAACTTTTGACTCATTGTTGCTGTAGCTCCTCGACATAACATTGCATCTGACGACGAGCCAGTAGAGTGCATACAGAAGAGAACCCGTGTCTATGGTTTGTATCTGCAACTTCTCTTACAGAGGGGCAAGTGAATATACACCCCAATGACTTTTTGTTCATATAAATTTGATGGATAGGGATTGAAATATCCAGTACCCATGGACGTGAATACTGGCTAGAAGGCGGGGATATGATCTCCAGCCATCTACTAATCATGCACTGTAGCATCCCAAATCTGAGGCTTCACAATTTCACAAGAATTTGCGAACTGCCGAAACTACTCACAAAACTCAGTGGCGTGGCTGAACTTCTGGCAGCTCATGAGACGCTCCAACATGCCCATTTTTTGTGATATGCGGTAATAAGTAAACGAGCTGTAAAATTTTCGGTTGTCAAGAGTGTGATGTTTCATACCTCTGACTCGTAAGATGCCACACTCCAAAAAAAGAACCTATCTTTCTCATGGAGCATGCAGGCCATTCTGTCAGAAACTCATCTATTGCCTTTAGTGAAGTTGGTCATTGTGGCGCTTCCTATTAAATAAAACTGTCATTTTAGCTTGCGCATGCATGTATTCCTCTGGACGCTAAGCCTGCAGCCTTCTCCGATATCTCAACATTTGTTCACTTTGCTGAAGATTAGGAATGTTATATCGCTGATAACCGGTTTGCTGCAAATGAGGTTAGTCCCTTGATTATGGAACGAACCAGATTCTAGACCATTGAACCCACCCGAAATGTTGGGCTGTTTTTCAATTTAAGTTCTTCCATAGCTTGACTGGCTAAACGGACAGCAAGAATTACAGCCTTTAATTCCAAACAGGGAACCATGGCTGATTTGGTGGGCTGTACATGATTTCCTCATCAAGATAGAACACATGCTTATACTCGTTTTCAATCCTCCTGCCAACTGCTGCTTGTGCATCTGAGGTACAATCCAATCTCATCCACAACTACAAATATCCTTTGTGTAAACGGACGGAGAATGCACTCTCGTTCTGACGAACGGATATTGTTGCATCAGCGGCGCCATTCACCCACCTCCGCATCGTCTCCAATGTCGTCCCATTCCATGTTTTCTCTGACAAACAGCTTTAGCATTAACTTAGCTGGTGGTAGTACCGGGACACCACATCCCACAGAATCATAAGAAGAGGCTGTGAAAGGCAGTAGGGTTCTCCAAGTGCATTCGGTTTCGACTTTCGTTAGGTAGATGGCAATAAAAAGTTCCACATTACACCGAGAGTTGAGTAATAAAAGTGGAACGCAGGTTACAATGCACACGCTGATTAGAAATTAGGTTGGACTGCTGAACAGGCAGTTCTCGATCGTCGTTGTTCATTCGTTTAATCGAATTAATTCTACCTTTGACATGATCGCTTTAAACTGGGTGGCTATATTTTGAGCTCTTTCCACCTTGTAGCAGCTGAATAGGTAGCCATTGATGTAGAAACTCTGCTTCACTCCAGATATTGCTCATTTGGGAAACTCACCGATGCCATCTGTCTTCCGATTCAGTGCGAAACTGGTACAACTGGGAAAGGATGTCACCCCAGGTGAGTGGTCTGTCACGGGAAATACAGCCCCCTTTTGGTGAAACTGCCCCTTGAATCACCCAAAAAGTCGTAGGCAGTTCTTGTCCTTAGTAGAAATCTTGAGTTGACAAAACATGGTTGCGACGTCAGCCACCGCTGCATTGCGTCCTACCCTAAATCTCGTCAGGACACCAACTAAACTATCGACAAGGTAGGCTTCCTTCAACAGCTGTTGACTGAGAGATGTATGTTGATAAGTAGTCGCATAAAGCTCGGACCCTTCCTAGCTTGTTCAGATGCGTTGCAGTGCATTGAGAGGGATGTACCACAAACTGTTCCTACCGCTCAGATTCTCGAATTTAACGGGCTCGGCAGACCTTCTCAACAGCTGTGGCTTTAGCTGATGCACTGCTCTGTCTTTCGTAAACTTCTCCCGAAGTGACATCAGCCTTCAGTAAGCAACTAGATGCTTATTATGCAGTGTATGGCGACCATACTTCCACGAAAAGCTAAGCTCATGATACAGGCCGCGTCTCGTGATAGACGATTGCTCCCTTCTAGCATTTTATTCTCGGCGGACATTGTTAGATAGCGTGTGTTTGGTCCCGTAAACTCCGATTCGTATATCCTTTCAAGAAGAGCAGAATTTTCATTCGGTTTATCACATATAACGTTGGTACATGATTTCTCTAACTCCTCTTCGCCAACGTGGCCTAGTGAGATCCAAGTGAAAGAAATGCATGTTGCGAACTGGTTCGTCGGGTTACCATGTCGTTTTTCCAGAGCCCAACGAGCATCTGGTATATTCATTTCTATAGGAACTCCAACAAATTTAGAATTTCTGGCGATCATTTAAATGTGACCATACCCAGCAGTGAAAACTGGGAAAAGATGAGGCGAACAGGCGAGTCATGTTAACTTTAGGGTTTTGAATACGTGTTTGTAGCTGCTTGCTCCTCAATATCCATTCCTACGCCATGATGGTTGTCAGGGGATAACCTCACTACTCCATGCGCAGCTCCGTTACTCATGCATCACGTCCTCCAGCCTATGTGCGATCTTCGTTGAGGTATCCAAGACGTTCGATCCTAAACAACCTAAACAACCGGACATTAGTTCAAATTGTGAATAGCCACGTTTGGCAACTAATTCGCGCTATATATTTACATGCATTTCATTCATTTGTCGAACTTGAAGTAGACATGACAGTGTTTTTCCACAGTCGTGTTCTTCCTGACTGCGCGCTAGTGGACTGGGTGAAGCCATACAACAGGGATCCGGGTATAGCATCCAAGCCGTGATAGAACTTTTGGGGGAGCAAAGGCGCGTTACACCACTGTCCCAACGTGGTGTTCGCCAGGATGACTCACTGTCACCACTGCTATTGATCATGGCAATTGATGAGATATTGACTCTATCTCGACTGGAGTTTGGCTACCAGTTGCACGATACACTGGTTTCACCTACGCTGACGATTTGATCCCCTGACTGAGAGTCTGATGCGCCTCTCCGGGACGTTTGCAGCTGTCGTCAATGCTCTAGGGCTATCCGAACTGACGATCATCACGCGTAAGACTAAACTCATGATCACCTGTGGCGACCAACGCAACTCCTATCGCTGGTGAGTCTATGTAATTCAGGCCGGACATTACACACACACTAAACGCCTTTGATACGGTAACCTATCTTGGCATCTCGATCACCTGGGAAAGCAAAGCATTCGCCAATCACCGAATACAATTCCGCTTGATGCTGGGTGAAACAACCAAAATGCCCTTGAAGCTGCATCAGCGTTTCTACTTTTTGAGATAGCATCTGATCTCCAAGATGAATCACTCACTAGCTTTGGCTCGAGTCCAGCGAAACATGCCCAAAGCTATGGACTATACAGTTAGTCATTTTGTTCGGCAGTGAGTTCACTATCCCAAAGACATCAACCAGCTACATATACACCCCAATTCTCTTGAGCGATCTGGACATTCCGAGTTTGCCAACCACTATTCCCATCTTGCGCAAGTCATAAGTGGAGAGAATGCTCTCCAGTCAGTGTCCAGTTCTGAGGAATCTGGTCAAAGAGGCTTCGTTTTGCCCTATTCTGAGGAACACCAGTGTTCCGGTAGGCGCTCATGATATGGTCGCGACGAACAAAGAGGAAGCCCATGAGATGTTGATGGATACCCATTATCATACGATAGATGGCCGTAGTCTTTGCGAAGTGTCTCACACTTGGCTGTTGAACCCAGACCGTATTTCTCCCCGGGATCTTTATTTGCGTATCTTGCTTCGTTGTAATCTTCTGCGGACCAAGATCCGGAATTCTACTGGAGGCCGCAGTGACCATTCAGTTATCTGTCGTGACAACTGCGCTCAACCGGAAAGCCTCGCTTATATTCTCCAGTCGTGTTGGATCAACCACCATGTGCGGTGTGCTCGGCCCAGTCGCGGGCCCAAGGACCTGGCGAGAAGACTGCGCATTCTGGGCTACACGGTCTTCGGGGAGCTACGAGTACCAGCAGTGAGCTCGTTCACCAAACCCGATGTTATCGCGATTCGTGACGGTGCTGTTGTGGTGCTGGACATGAGTATATTTGACGACTGCCGATGCCAATTTGCCTGGATGGACAAGGTTGTGAAGTTCGGAACCGACTGTCATAATGCCACCATTCGCTCGGTTCTCCATGCCCCATAATATGACATGGACTCCATGTCTTATTCACCTGTGATCATCACCTTTCGTGGTGTCATATATTCCTCTTCCTGCAATGCGATTCTTCGACTGAAAACACCCTCCCACGCAGTCCATGATTTATGCCTACTGATTGTTTTAGGTCTCCTGAAAACTTGCAACACGTTTATGCGAGGAACCTGGCATTGAATGTTGCTACCTTCTGACGGTTGTCCTACTGTGAAAGATATTTCTCCGTCACTGAGTGAGCCTTGACTGCGATGACATCGTTGTGCTCTGGAGAGGTTTTGATTTCGAGCCACCCCCTTTCTATTTTTATGCTTCCCCTTTGTTAAAACATCACACAAGTAACTTTCATTTGATGACTGGAATTAATAACGTTTGCTACTCTCGTTGAAGGACTCGTCACTTGTTCAGTGTTGTTAACCATGCAGCTCCCTACGTTTGACAGACTGTTTGCTTTGAATTTTCTTGTATTTTGTTTAAAAACTTGCCTAACTTGGTGTCACCGTTTACGCTTTTTTTGAATGAAGTTGTGTAAATTGCCTTTCAAAATAAACCGCAAGTGCCTGTGAGCAGGGTCAATGTTATATCAGAATTGCTACCTTGAAGTAAACTTTCATCTGGTCCTTATTATCGGATATTTAGCCAGCGTATAATGTAAAAAATACGGAGGCGCACTCTCAGGAGTTTCGTACTCTTTCTTCTGTCCGGTCAGAATCTAGCCCTGAATATTTTTTCCTACTAGCGCACGTCTGTTGTTTGCATATTGAGCAGTGAAATTCACCCTCCATTTGTTTTGTCAATGAATGTACCATGCAATGATACAAACAGCGATTTTCCTTGCTGTCTATGTTTACTTATCTCATTTTTGGTACTGTAACTTGGTTTTCATTTGAGTTTGTTGCACCTACTCAGTGTTTCGTACGGCTTACAGAGATTTGATGTGATTCTTATTCTTGATGTACGTTCTTCCTACGCGACCCGTTATTGGTTGCTGTCTTTTTGTTTCAAGGGTTTCCCGTCATCAATTCACAGTTTCCTGGTGATTAGTAAAGCCACATCTGAAAATTCTGTTTATTGAAACCCAACTGTGAAAAGTTAGGCCTTCGGCTGGATTCGAACTGGTGACATACACAGCATGCCTCAACGTGGCAAGCCCTCCACCAGCTGAGCTATGAATCCACACCAGGAGCTCGGAAATTTCACGTTTGAACTTTGTCACACACCCGCCTCGCTGTCTCATATGGAATCCACCAAATGATCCAGGGAATCGACTGTCCACAGTTGGGTCTCATCTAAAATCATAAATCTGCCACCCTACTTATCAGTAACACGTTCTGTTTATGTTGTGAAACTGTTACTCTCAGGACCACTTATTGGAGCTTTAAACGTATAAGTTTGGTTTGAAACAGCGATTCCTCCCGACGGATTTGAATAGAGTGGACAAAAGGACGAAATCACCTGATTTATGTTCGGGCAGATTCGCCACATCCTGGCCGAAGACGATTTCAATGTAAAGGATCCCAAATCAAAAAACGCACAAAAGCGTCAGATTTTAAAATGTGCTCTGTCGCTACTTCGACAAACTCAACGTCACGAACAAGTCTACTTCTTTCCGCAAAATGTGATGGCGTTGTCTGATCTCAAGCTTTTGTGCATTTCTTAGTAAACGTTTACTTCGAGCTGAGAGCTGAATGTGTTGGGTCAATTCTGTGCCACGTCATCAAGTGGTATTTCACGATCAACATCACTGACCCACTCAGTGTGTTCGATAATAACCCGTTTGATGATTGTATAACAGTTTGTCGCGTCCACTTTCGTAAAAGCTCGGCCATTCGGTTCCAAGTTGTCACCGAGTCCTCTCACCATAGGCTACTTCGTACCCACGCCTGTAGTCATAGTTATCGTTTCGTGTGGTGAATTGACATTGTTTGCCTGACCGAAGGTTTGAGTGATTCATACTGTTTTATATATACGGCCGCAAGTTTCGCAGCAAAGAACGTACAGAAAACAGGTGACTTCAAGCGCTGTTCTCTCCTTTGAATGCCAGTCATGAAACTACTACTTTCTTGGAACCGCAGGCGACGAATTACCTATCCCGGCTAACACATTTCATCATCCAACATGCCATTAATGTAACTCGCTCTCATCCTTTCAAACGGTGTGTGCGTCAATCCTCCCCTGTGTGCTGTTGAAGCAAAGCCGTCAAAGTGCATACATTCAATACTCCAACTATTGCTCACACTAATGTCTGGGGTCGGTAGCCGAACATTGATTTTATTTTCAAACATCTAAACTCTGTCTAGTGATAATCAGTTTATTTTGACAGGGCAATCCTTTCACTTGAACGTGATCCCCCATAACTTAGAAACGTCATCAACATACCTTTTATGAAACTTCAGACTTCTTAAGTCGTCCGTTACTTTGTGTATTTGTTCTCTGATGAAGAACGTTGCGCACTTAATTCATCCGTAGTCGAGATGTAGCGAAATCTTATCCGATGTGTTTGGTTAATCTCTTGCATACTCTGTTTAACCGCAACTTTGATGCCCATCATAGTTCAACCTGGCTTCGTTGTCCTCACTATCTTCTTTAGCCAACACCCTTCGCGAATCTGGCTCAATTGCATGACCAGCCTCTTTATTTGGTGTCAAGCCTGTCGGCACGGTGGGCATGCCAGTCACCTGGCTGATTGGTTTCACGCCGACTCAGCCGTCGAGGGAGACCCTTCGAACACTATGTGCCCGGTCAGCGGTTGTTCATGTCGCTGCGCCACTTTGGATTCCCTTCGTCCGATTTCTTCGGCACGTTGTCTCGTGCAACCGAGGGGCCGTACAGCGGACGCTCCTCCTCCAAAAATCTCATCTGAATCAGTCAGTGAGGAGGAAGAAGAGGAGGGTGAAGACGCTGACGAAGAAAGTGACGAAGACCGAATCGGATTTGACGATATCGTCCTGCGAGGCACGTACGACACTGGCCCGATAACTCAAGAATCTAACCCTGTCGCTACCTCCGCGTTGTGTTTCGCACATGACCGTTCCGTGAATGATTTTCAGAGATACTGATTGCTAAGTGACTCGGACTTTGTAAACGATAACAGTCTGCTCCATGTTGATCTTCGATATTTTTTGCGCTGCTCTCTTTGTGATGATTACCTCACCAAATTTGTATGTATATATTGGTCTCCAGTGTCTCGGTGAAGTTTTCCTTACCAATCTCGACTACGTAAATGGCGGTACTGTCTGAAATTTTCGTGCATACAAAAGTTGGACACATCGTGCGCGCCCTTAGGTGATGTTCTGTGCTTGTGCCTTCAAGCCGTTTCGAGACTGTATGCACTTGCTTTGGAAGCAATTGGAGTCTTTCAGAGCTTCGTGATATACACTGTCAGCTTTGGTTACCTCCTTTGAATGGAGTGAAACATCTGACAAGTCAACATCGTGTGTCGTGCGTTGAGGTGTTGTTACGTGATCACCGAAGGCTAACCGACGAATTAGAGGACATGTCATTGAATCATTTACATAGAAAGTTGAGATTATAATAAGCTCACACTATCCAGGTTTGCCGTCTATCGCTGTAACACTAGAACGGTGTGAAGGTCGGCTTTGTTTTATCTCTGGTTATCTGCAGTTAACTCACCGGATGTAGGGGTTTTGTTTTCAATTCCTAACCACTTATTTCCTTTGTAAAATATTACCATACACATTATTCGGGCTTATTTAACGAAGAACCGTAGTCAAGTACTGTTACGACCCCTTGTAGGCAAGAACGAACACGAAGACCGCGAGCAGCACCCCAATCACGAACGAAACGAAACGATATCGCAAAACAACACGAATAATCAGAACGCAAATACCTGGATCCCCAACAAGGAAGGAAAAAGACGGTCTTCGTGCGAGCTTTATTTGCTGCTCAGCCCGAAGGCAAAACAGTGGTCCATAGCGGCTGTATTTATAGGTTTCCGGCGACCTTGATCCTAGGCCACTCAACGGACCAATCGAAAGCAAGCGTGAAACTCGAATTTTCAAGAATAATGTCGGGTATTCAATTTTTCGAAATAGAAACATCCATTTCTCTTGGGAAATATGATGAATTCTTGGGAAAATGTGCTTTTCCCAACAACTACAGGACCCTTAAATATCAAAATATGTCTTAACACTAGAACTAGTCCGTCTTTTTATCAGTCATATCTTCTTGCTAGGCGCAAATAAGCGTTCGTTCGTTTTTTCTTCCCTGCTTTCACTGACCTTTTTTAAAATAATGTCCACCAGCATTTCTCCAGTTTGAATCCCCGCCAGTTGTCTGATTCACTGCTCTCTCGAGGTAGTATCCGCAACCACCGCTTGCTTCCATCAGTGCCCATCTCGAGCGCTCAGCAACTAGACGTTCCTGCTCATCGCACTTTTAAGTGGTAAACACGCACACTTTGAGTGATCATTGTAACAGAGTTGGCGTACTAGCAGTGTCGGTTTTCAGGCCTACACTTCCAAGCGTTTGGCCAACCACAGGATGTGATGTATTGAGCTGAGGACGTTAACGCAAGTGAAGTTGAGGGAAATGAACAGAACGAGCAGTTCCCATTCAAGTTCATTCAACTCATCCTCAACATGGCCGAGGTTAATCACGAATGAGATGGATATCAGTAATATTTTTGATGGAAACAGAATTCAGACGAAACTATTCTTCAAGCGGTCATTGTACTTCCAGTGCTCGAACACTGTTCGCTGAGCGTTTTGCTGACAAATATACGCCGATTTATGTCGTGTTGGCAATCACTACAGCTTGTCTCAAAAGGTGCTAAAAACATCTGTTGGCTTGCATCGCGTCCAAGGGCACTGTGTAGAAAACATTTTGTTGACTTAGTTTGAAATGCCATATTTAGGGCAACTATTTTCAAGAATGCTCTGAATTTGAAATGATTTTACCAAATAGCCATTCATTTGTAAATTTTTCGTATCGTTTAGCTCAGACTCAATGACAATCGTTGGACCCATACTACTTGTGTCACCCAGCGTCGTAGAAATACGGGTCTTTTTACTTGAAAAAAAATTTGAGATCGAAAACCATGTAATTCGGATTGTTTACCGGCTGTTGACGAGCGATTTAGAATTTTGAAAGGTCATTGCTAACTCACGATTTGTGTCACACAAACCCAACAGTTCCGGCATCAAGTTCTATTTGGCTGTCAAATCTACGATGAAGTATATCTGCATTAAGAAGTCGATTTTGAAAATAGCTGGTCCCGGTAATTCTCACAAGGCCTTTGTGTGAAAATAGGTCATTAAAAATCACAAAAGTGTCGCGGATCACAGTTCACTGGAAGTGGGCGAAGAATGTTGTTGAATGCGTTATTGCCATGCGTGCCCGTCATGGCACGAGTTCGTCAGTGTCAAGTGGTTCACACCTGACAAAGTGGTTGTGGAATAATTGCCAGAGAAAGTGGGAATTTTGTATGTACTGTTTTATGACGCATAAAAAAGGGTTGCGGCTTTTGCCGGCAATAAACTCGGCCGTTGGTAACAATCACACTGATAGTCTTGGCAAACCATGCAGGTGACTGGGAACGCTCCATCCGTATTTATTTGGCAGCCACTGTTAATCAAGTTGGAGCTGATTGCAGTTGAGATGGACTTCCTCGAACCGTTCGGAAGCTATTTTGGTAGGTGTTCACGGATCCGCTCCAATAGCCGTTTTGTGGCTCTCCCAACGTAAACTGCATATGCAGTGTGTTATGCTCGAGCCCATGTGAAGCTCCGTTGAGATGCGGTCCTTTTGAGATTACTGGATGACTATTATGGTGACCAGCAACTATATTACAACAGGTAATGTTCTTGCATTTCATCTCTTGACAGAATTGCTGCTGAACAAAGAAACTACCTTATCGGAAAGCTCCGTAAATACCGTTACGTGTTACTATAAGCTATCCATACAGAATTAATTCTCACTGCCCAGGCAGTTTTCTGTTGGGATGATATCAGTCAACGGTTATTACTCCGTTATCGGACACCAGCTTTGAGCGGCGGACATATTGTTGCGTATGCTGGAACTCTAAAATCTTTCCAAACCGTCCAGTTCATATCGTAGTATGGCGCGTACCCAGTAAACACAAAGCAAAGTGCCGGTCACAAGGCAGTCGATTCCATCCCCAGATCAGTGTTAGTAGGTTCGGCAAGCACACTACCAACTAACTAATGATACATTCGGTTCTGGAGCTCTTATCCTCTATGTGACCAGCTAACGCTCGGTCAGTGAATCAGCCCGAAGATACCACAGCAACTTGTCGTGACAGTGTGACTTTGCCGCCGCCATTTTTCATGTTTTGTGTCAATTTCCTTTTCTACAGAGGCTGATCACGGCTCTCAAGAGTCACTTTTTCGTTACGACAGGAAGGAGCTTTTCACTAAGGGTAATGTTGTTACAAGGATTGGCGGACCGTATAATTTCACCTCGGAGTGTACGTATCAGGACAGCCTTGACTGTTTCCTCATAATCACCGGAGAAATAGCGTGCACGTGATCATCTAACCAGATCACGTGCCATATTTGACTAGGAGTTGTACCATTTGATCTCTAAAAGCAATTAATTATTCTCTCTATCTCTGAGTCCAATTAAACTTCAGAGAGTAGGTATCGTGCTAGCCACAGTTCACAATCATTCGGTCGTACGTGTGACGTTTGACTAAAGAATCAGTGAATATGGAAAAGGATTTGAAGATAGCAGATAGACTGCTGGAAGAGAAGAAGTATGACGATTGTATCCATTTTCTGGGAAATCTTCACAATAAAAACTATCCGGAAGTTTGCTGGCGACAAGCGCGAGTCATGTTCATGCGACGTGTGTTTGTCCAAATAGCTCCAACGCAATACTTCGTTTTCAGTCCACGGCGGTTCTACGAAGCCGACAAAACACGAAGCGCGTGCACAGTTAACTACAGCACTGGATCGCATTCATGTTGGTTTGACCACAGATGGGCATAATGCTGACTGTCTAACCGTAGGCGTCTTACCCGTATTCCTTCACCCCACTAACTTTTACTGCTCCCAGTGGAATGGAATTCTTGTTGATCACCTGTCCAAGTTGGAGGGAGGGAATGAACGGACTAAAACTGCATTCAAAACACACGATTTATGGCAGGTGAGTATTACCAGAACAAACACACCACCTGTACCATTTTCTCCCTAAAAAAGAAGGCTTTGCTAATTGATCCGAAGAATTACCTAGCTAACAATTGTTTGGGTGTCTGGTAAGTCATAATGAATAAATACAACTGGTTTCTACAAATAATGGTAGGTTTTTTGAGGTAAATGATCTACCGGATATAAAACAGTCCTTGACGAAAACATTTTCCACAAAGCCACCTATATCTACCTACGAGGAGGTAGGTACCCATTGAATTTGGCACTACACTGACTACAGGCACTAAGACATCTGAACAGATGTGAAGAATGTGAGTTTTCCTAACTCTCGCGTTATCAACAAACGTTCCGGTTCAATTTAGTGGCACCCAGAAAACTTGTGAGCAATTTGTTGACCTTGGCTAAATGTCACTACCATCTTAAAAACAAAGATCAAGTCAGATATTTCTGTCAAGCTGTAAACAATTTTCAAGGTGCCGGATTCGATGTGACTGAGGTGAGCACACCGAGTACGGTTTGAATAGAAGGCTATCAAATTCGTTTGTTTTGTTTATAGGCCCAATCAGAATCACACCACTTATTGAAGAAGTTGTGATGAACTCGTTGTTGCAGTGTAACTCGAAACCGACTGTATTTTTCACCGATATATGCAGTCACACATATCTGATGCCGTGAGCGTGGAAATAAATATGAGTGACATGTTTATCTTAGTTCCGAAACATATCCAGAGGTATTCGAATTTCGTGTAAGTCTCTGATTGATAACCGCAATGTTAGTTGCGTCCACATTTTATGCAAGATAACATGTCAAACTAGGGGAAGTTCAGCACGATTTACTGTCTTTTTCCCTGCTAGTTCGTGTTAAGATCACACAGTCAACTCCGACTTACGACTGGACTGAATAGGGGTGATGCGGCCCCCGAAACTATCAGTCAGCTGCATCTGCAACTGGACATGTTTGTAAACATAATCAAGTACAGCAATCCCAACAGTGATGCGGTTGTAGCTGGCTGACCAGGTAAAGAACCTCGTAAGAGACAATTATGGATACTGCGAAAAAAATTAAAGCCAATCTTTTACTAGTCGAAAGCGCAAAGCACATATTTCACCACAAGCATCTGAGTTATACCGTTCCCCTTCTCGTGAAAAGAATCTGCTCACGGGAAGATGAGTCAATGAACTAGACGACTATTTCGTATGGTTGTGTCTGTTGAAGTGATGAAAAGGACCAACGGAATTTGAGAACTCGATGCCAGTCTTTCTACTTAACTCCAGCGTTCACGAAGTGCATACCAGTCAGTACACGCGAGTAGTTCCGGCGGACCATTTTACGAAAATGAGCGGCGGAATAGACTTCGCTGAGGTTAACCTGGCGGAAACTTTTCTCATCATCGTTAACACACTTAAAGGACTCTCCCAATGCAATCGGTTATATTTTCTTGTACAGAGGGCACCTGCGTTCTTTCAGTTGATGACTGGCAATATTTTTAAGCGTTCCATGTAAATCATCTCAGCTCGACAACCTCGTTGTTACGAATTACATTCTTGATGACTGGTCATAAAGGCTGGCTGCGACTTTTGTGCGGATCGAGGAATGCGGGTTCCGCCTGCGTACACATAAATGTTTCATCCCAGTACAAAGCTTTAGCTGTCCTGGGCTCACCATCAATAAGGTCAGTCGAAGAACAAATCCAGTACACACTCAAAGGTGGTTTCTTCTGTCAAAGATTTTGCGCTGTTTTTTCGTCCTATAGTTAAATCCACTACTATGCTGAAAGCGTATGGAACTCCTCTTTCAGAATTCGTGCTGATTGTCGGACAGCCGTGTTAATCAGGCCAGATACAATCATAGCTGCGTATAAATCGATTATGGAAATCAGATAGTGGCCTCAATGGTCCCTTGGCACTTTGAGTTATTAGTGCGGTGGAATATGGGCAAGGACCCGTAAACTTATTATCGGGAAATATCATCAGTTTCCATAGGGGAATGGATGGCGTAAAATGATCGTTTCGGGTGAATGATTAATGTTGGTCCTGACCACATGAAGCCGCTAGATAATATATTCGTGTACACGCTTTAGGGATCGTCGCCAACATCCCTGCCGTATGTGGTAGTCTCACCATACGGCACAGACGAAGGTTGGAGGGTCGGTTTGGGACTGGTTTTTACATTGTTACACAATAGATTTGGAGTGCCACTAACCTCCCCGCGCAGATGCTGTTGATATTGAAGGTTCTTGTTTCGTTGGAGTGTGTGCCTGTGTGTGTTCCCGTTCATACGTCTACACGGCATGCAGCAAGTGATGACAGAATCTCGTGCAAACCAACACAAACCACTCGTTGATATGTGTTGACGCAGGCTTTATAAGACTTCAACAATTCTCTGTACTGGTCTGGATATGGATTTGTGGTAAATTAACAAATGCCATTGCATTCCTGGCCAACTTGCGAAAAGAGAATCGAGTGTCCGACCAGGAGCATCGACACAGTAGACCAAACGAGTTGCTGTGTGTTGAACTTGTGCAGCAAGTTTCTGTTTGGCAGTTTTTCAACGTTGCCGTTACTACTACCGTGATATAGCGCCCGTTCAGATGTGGCGTAGGAAAGGAAATATTTGATGATCTAGACTAGTGGTGCACGTGGTCTGTGTTCGGTCTTCCAAATAGTAGACAACAAATGGACTGAAAGTTTTTTCACTTGTCGTTCAAGTTTTCCCTGGTAAGACGGTTCTATATCCGTCGTATTATTGTGGTGCACTAAAGCTATGACCAATAAGCAATTGCGTAACCTAGTTTGCCCAACTGAGGTATGCATTAGTTCGCTATGCACACTTTACCACTTGACATAATATGCGTTCGTAGCCCATACGTTCATCTCAATAGAAGACATGGGTTTGTTGTGGCGAACATGGCTGCTTGTATGGACCGTTTTTGGTCCGTCTACTATTGAATGCTTATTAGATCTACGCAGCGGGTACCTCTCAACAAGTAACGATAAACATGTAGATTGTATACACCAGGTATACTATCGTTTACACTAAATATTATGTACTGAATGACACGGAGATCCGACAGGCAGTCTTAGATACTTTCGCGTGAAAGTATTATTCGTTGATGTAATTGGATGGGTATAGCCTCTCTAAAGGTGTCTTGCCACAAAAATGGATTGACCTGGAGAACACCACTCTGGATCTCTGACCCAGAAGTCTGACGTGTAGGAGAACAGGAGATAAGGCTCTCTTGGGAGGTCATACCCGAAGCCACTGGCCGAGGTGTCATTCTCGTGGCTGTCAGCAATTCTACGAGACCAACAGGGCATTAAAGAAGACACTGATGTTCAAGCTTAGTTAGTTTTGTACGCCGCATGTTATTTCAAGCTCTGATCTAATACCAAAGATCTTTCGGACGAATCTGACGACACATCGATATTCACCACCAGCCGGACCAGTGCAATGTGTAAACCTGACCACCACATCTATCCACTGACCAAAAATTCACATTGAGTGTGAAGTGCACAACAAGTCTTCCGTTATTTTTTCACTTCCATGCTGAAACCTAAACTTTTTGTCTTGCGACAAAATCTCAGAGACAGTATGTTTATATATAAACTATCTCAGCCAACTAATTATGTGAATGTTTGTGTGACAGGAAGATTGCACTGGTCCCTTCAGCTAGTTTGGGATGTCCAACGAAGAATGAAACGATGCGCTATTTGTTCTGGGTCGGTATGACAACCGGAAAGCTTTTGACATAAAATGTTAATGCCTTTTGTGATATGTGTGAAAATTTGGTGACGCTGTGTATTACGGCCATAAAAGCTGACCCAAACACGTGTTCATTATACCGATCATACTAGATAAGCGTTCTTACATCCCAGCGCCGACTGGTACTGTTGCTCTGTTACTCACACTGTTTTTCGTACTTCAGTTTTCTAGAAACAACCGCCATGGAATCAGTCAATCTCCAAACCTGTAGTTAATGGTGAATATCTTTCATGGTTTGCACTAGATGGGTTTTTTCGTTGCAGAAACTCTCTTCTTGAGTATGCACACGCTCGATGCCGCAGACCAACCGAAGGGATCCTTAATGAGATGGACTGGGGTCAACATGCAAGAAGCATCAGTACTGCAGCGCATGCATTGCTGTTTTTTTTGGCGCTGTATACATTTCGAGAATTCACATCGCCTGTCCACCATGTTGCAGGCCGATTTTCTAAATAATGTAGGAGATGAATTTTGGTGATTTAATCACAAGTACCAGACTCCTCACATTTCTTGGATTCGCCAAGTGAACAGGTCTACCAGTAAGCGCTTAGATCAGATAATAGAAACTAGTTGCTTTAACCATTTAATCGATAAAACTTAGTCACTCCCAAGGGTTCGCTGCGTACTAGTCAAGGGACAGTCGAATTCGTAAGTCAGTTCTACTAGCTCTGAGTGTCACAACTGTATGTGCAGTCAATTTGCGAGCCAAATAAAAAATAATCCGCAAAAGTTCAACGGTTTAAAAATGTGATGCAGTTAGTAGGCTTCGAAAGAGTAATCGAAACAATTGGAGTACCAAGAATCACAAATACACGCGTTTCGTTTTGATTCGTCAGTACCAAATCTACCATGACCCTGGTTGGCCTTATAACAAACAGTTTGGAAGTGAGATAGAGATTCAACCATTGGGATTGGAAACTCAGAGTCAGGTTCGCGAACGATTGTTCCTGAACACAAAACGAGTCACCAGAGCTGTGTAGCCACCTCGAAAAGCTGGATTGCATGGAAACTTTTAAAGATATCTCTACTAACTAAATACTTACAACTCGGTAGCCCTGTCAGTTACTGTGACCGTTTAGAAAAAAAACTGAAGGTGACTAGTAGTAACCTCAGGCGTG
>QNGE01003320.1:11703-28257 GCA_008508345.1 Paragonimus westermani | reverse complement strand
CAGGCGTGTTATTACTGCCCACACCGTTTCACTAATGTAGCTTTGACATGCTCATAAGCCTCTTACGGATGTGGAATTCTAATGACATCTCTAGTCTCCTGTACAACCTCGATAGTTAAAGCCGGGACAACGCGAGAAAACATGGTGTAGGAATGTGTAACACTTCAGCAGAGTCACTGTTCCCAAATGTAGGGAGGTTCACACCAGTAAAACTAACGGAACTATTGGCCAGTTGAGTGTCACTGGACATTATCAGTAGGGGACAGTAAACGAGAGAGTGAACAAAAAACAATGTCTACGTGAATTGAAATGTTCAAAATCCAAGTGAATTAAAGGCAAAAAATGAACCTATTGTTTGAAATATTTGTTCGATGGTGAAAAGTTCAAAACATAAACGGTCACTTCGAGGACTCAACAGTGTTATGTAGGTGAGGTTGTGCGGACTATAGATAACTACAGCCTAACACTAACTGCTTATTACAAAAGAAGAGGACAGTTAGTATTGGGGTGTATAATACGAATGGGTGTAAACAGTGAAATGACTAGAAATAGACAAATTAGGAGACTCGTGAACAATACACAATAATGTCCACTTTGATAAAATTGTGGATACCCATATCCAGGTGTACGCTGTGTATTAGCAGTGTTGAAGGGACAGGACCACGTGGATGCAGTGTGGAACTGTACACTCGTGGTGTGGCTCACGTCCTCGTATCCTTTGGCTGGGTATCAGTTGTCTTGATCACCGCCCGAAACGTGGCCTCAGAAGTTGCGATGGGAGTTGTGTGTGCGAGTTTAGTTGCCCTCATGTGTGGACATCACATGCCTGTAAGTTAACGCGCGTGGACCTGGCTCAGTTGATTCGCGCGTATGTGAGTGCATGTGACCTTGGCATTCGTAGTGCCACTGGGAAGGGGACACGGTCTGTCGGATGAGTGGAGGAGAAAGACGCGTAGCGGAAATGGTGCCCGTAGCGTGGACCGGGACTGCCGAATCACGCACTGGCGTGTTGAGAGCGTGATGTGTTTCTAACCTTGAGGTTAGGTCAGGAGCATGTGCATGGTCTAGAGAGATAACGTGTGGACTCCTGACCGAATGTGGGGCGATTGGTTGGCTAGGATTGAGCCATCCGGTCTGGTGCAGTATACTGAACCGCTACAAGTCACTGAAATAGCGGTTCGCATAGGAAGATATCAATTTCTTTCACAATGGTTAATAACTAATGAGGTGACATGTGGGTGATCAACACCCTAACTCTGATTTCCTGAAGGCAAACAAGACGAATACCACTTAGTCCTAATCTGGAGACGACGTACTCCCCATGCTTTAAATCGGCATGTTGATTAGTCTCTATTCTAACTCCACCAAAGCAACAATTCTGTTAAAAATCCTTTTCCATCTGACTTAGGCAACAGCAATCTTGCCAATGTGTTGAAATGCTCTGTAGACTTTTTTATTGTCCACGATTGTCCAGATACATGAGATAATTGAGTACAATTTTGAGCGAGTTGAAACGAGTCGCAAAGGTTTACCTGTTCCGACTGGTATTCCGAAAATGACGGATTCCGCTTTCTTGATCAATCCTACCAGCGAATGAATGATGTGGCTATTGGAAGTCCACTGGGGTCCATCATGACAAACTATTTCCTGTTAAAAAATGTGCAACACTTGGGTATAAACACAGCAGATTTGCCACACTACAAACCCTACGTCGATGACATTCTAACAGTCGGTTGTTCTTAACAGACAATAGATAGTCTAGTGTGATGCTTAAATAGGTAACATCCCAACCTGAAGGTTACGTGTGAATTTGAGCGTGATACTTGTTCTCCGTTTCGACACATGCTCGTAAGCCGCAGGGTACTCTATTAAAAGAACTGTCTAAAGGCATTCCACGTGGTCAGGTCAATGCCTGAAGTTTATTTGTTTCACACCGGTCCATCACAATCACATACCACAGAGTACACCATAACTACGAGCAAAACGAATCTGTACACAAAGCAGCTTTGCGCTGATGTGTGTTTGCGCACTGAATTGAACACAGTGGTGGTGACAAAGTGTGCAGAGTTGTTTGTAGGCGCTGTGGTCGCAAGCATGTGAAGGTGGTTCAGAAGTGAATGTGTATGGAGCTACAAACATGATTACGTTTGTATTGCAATCTAATGGTCTCCCAAAAAGGTTCATAGAAAGTCAGATTTGACCTAAACTGCCTTCTGAACTGATGACTATTGTGAGATAAATGCAGCTATACAAAGAACAGCCCCTTAGATGTTATTATATTACGTACCAAACACAGCAAAGATCCATGGTTGGCGGCTTCCGTTCCCGATTTGCCAGTCACTGTGACTGAAGCCAGAGGATGTCTACTCATAGCATAAGCCACTTATGGCTCAACACACACCTCCTGTACCCAGTGTAAATTGGAATGAATAAAACAAGTAGGCGTGTGAATGAGGGCTTTATGTACAGTGGGCCATTGTTGGTTGGCCAATGCACTGGTACAATAGTCTGAATCACCCAAGGACGACTCTGTCGCGGAAACATGCAAACAACCATTGTCTGCATTCGCTGGACATTCCCTGACAGTTGATCACGTTGTCGTCTCAGATAATGCGTTGAAAGTCACATTAAATCACTCTAATCTAAGATTCTTATGGTTTGTTGAGGAGGTCGATGTCGACCGACTGAACTGTTTCACTCGAAGCCAGCATTATGGTTTCAGTAACAAATGTTCGTGAACACGACCCTACCCTAGACTTGTGACATTTCATGTTGCCGACACCCGGATTGGTATATTGAATAGACAACAGGATAAGCAGTGGTTGAAATAGCTTGGCTTGTGTTTTTTCAGATAAGGAAAGCAGTAATCTTGTTTCCGAATGGAAACGGTGCCGATGCATGCTTAGGGATCCCAAATCAAATCAAAAGGCGAGTGCAACATACTCGCTCGAAAATGCTTGTAACTGGGAGAAAGTTAGAGGATATGTGTACGTATGACACATAATGACCACGTTGAATCTGGTGAAGTTCTCCTGGTACGCTTGTCGTTTTTTTGTTCGGTCTGATGCAGAGCGATGAATCTTTTGAGACATGTTTGGTTTGAGTGTAGAAACCTGATCCCAAATCTGCCCTTATTTGTCTTTGGTGTGTGCAATAAACGATCTTGATGAATTTTGTGCCATTGCTGCACACAAAGTGTTTGCTTTATTCTTTCTATAAATATCATTGCTTATCTGTTTTAAAATTTTTCTTGATATTGTTTGACACGTTTCTCACCTTCATCTGCACCCGAGTGTTTTAATGAGCTTATTTCCCGTTGACCGGTAGCCACTTATAGATTCCCTTTTAGTTA
Organism: Paragonimus westermani; assembly: GCA_008508345.1. Taxonomy (NCBI): domain Eukaryota; kingdom Metazoa; phylum Platyhelminthes; class Trematoda; order Plagiorchiida; family Troglotrematidae; genus Paragonimus; species Paragonimus westermani. The sequence goes on along the minus strand of QNGE01003320.1, from coordinate 24,905 downwards.
CTTCATTTTGAACGTCTTCGCATCCGGTTGATTCACATTCAAGGGGAAATGTTACCTTTATTGCAGTTTTACTAAACAGTACCATATAAATATTTATCCTTTCGACCATCTGACTAAGCGTTATTGGAATTGTCCGGTACGCGTTACTGACTGAATTAACTTAAGTCTTCATAGGCAACTTAACAGACCATATATGTCCTCAAATCAGAAAAAACGAACGACAGTTACTGAAAATAGTAGTCAAGTTCATGAAACCATCCGTCAGCCTGATAGAATGTATGTCGAAGAGATGAAAATAAGTACCAACGGTTACCTATAGGCTGTTATGAGAGTTTCTGTTCATGGTGATTTGACGCAACTATCATCTTTGGGAAGGAGGCGTTTTTTTTAAAAAAAAACAGAGTTACCTGACGTTTCTCAACCCATTGCTTGATTATTCACTCCACTCCCTTGTTTTTTAACTGAAAACCCAGGCCAGGGTCTTCTAACTTTGAATATGACGAAGCAACACGAAATGTGTATGTCAATCACTCTGACTTTTAAGCGTTTTTTTTCAGATGACTACCAAGCATGGACTAAAGTTGTACACCGTGTCACAGCAAATAGATCCGACGGTCACCAACACTGTCGTTCCAGTGATAGCCATTTTCAGTTTTTTATTGCGATGAGTCTGATTCCCTGATCAGTTTTTCGGAAAAGGTACTATTTCACCATCTTACTGAGAACACACGAAAGTGGTATATTTCGATATGATAGTGTTTCGTTTGTTCTCATCAAAATTAAAGGTGAAGTATTCATGTTTTGTCGATCAGACAAATAAGACTAGATATTGGACTGGTGTTTAAACCTCCACACTTAGTAGTGTGTAATCGAGGCCACGGTAACCCGTTGTGTTGTTTCAACCACTTTTGTGCGCACCACCTAGGCTGGTGAGTTCAACTGAGCATAACTAAGCTGCAAACCAGAAACGCCAGGTTTTGATAGCATAAAAAAGTGTGAACCAGTTAAATGGGTTCACTTTGCCGCTTCTTATTCTGAAGTGTTTCTTAAATCGAACGCGTCAAGATTTAAAATAGAGAGCCATCATTTACAGAATATTTCGTCGTCAGCTGTTTCAACTATTTCAGGAGATGCGTAGCTGCATGTCGAGCTAGATATCCTTCTGTTGTGCCGGCTGAAATCTCAGTGCTACTGCACCCGAACTGGTGCACAATATGAGCCAGAAGGTTCGGACAAAGTTCGTGCCAGCAGATCAGTTGGCCAACCAACATTGGTCGGCTGGACACAAAGGCCTCAATCACACACTTGTTGTGGTGGAGTGTGGCCAATCGTGTACGCCATATCAGCATTGGCCAATCAGATTGTTCGACATTGACCTATCCCTAGCATCCATGACAGACTAGATGAGGTGTAGCGTGTGGTGTAGTGAATACACATCTTGCTCTGAACCTGACTTGTTCAACACTTAGCAGTCTCATTTCTTCAGGTTTACATTGTATATAGGTGTGTGTAAAACCGCGATTGGCCTGCGCTGCACAGCTTGCGGTGGTGGTTAAGCGTAGGCGTCCTTTGGCTTCGGTCGCTGTGACAGGCTGATCCGAATTGGATGCTGCCTACTCTATGTGCCGCTGGGTGAATACGTACATGTGATCGTGTAGACAACCCAAAAGCTGTGCGTCATCCTGTACTACAGTTGAAAGCAAAAGTCAAGTACGAACGCTGAGGACCAATAGTAGTTTCATGAGTGCGGGAATAACGCACAATATCCCAGTAACGAATATACGTCTCAGAAACTAGAGACACTCGTTTCCCTCTAGTCACTTCGTCGGAGCAGAAAGAAGGCATATTTTGCCAAATGTTAACATTCCGTTTACTCTCAGATAGAGCAGGAATTGCTGAGACAAACCCTAATAACAAGTGAGAAATTCGTCAGGCACATAACAGGGTGGATAGGAGTATTGAACCTGTGCGTAGTTCATTGGTTTCTAGTTCGGGCTATCTCAGGTCGTCGATATTTGCTGCCTTTATAGACGCTACGTAGACGATATATTTTGCACACTAAACGACAAAGATGATACACGCTTTATACTAGCTGGTTTCAGTCGTGCGCACCCCAAAAGCACATTCACTATCGAATTAGAGATGAACAACCAACTATCATTTCTAGATGTTGCTATGCTTCGTAGAACTGAAGGATCAATTCAAAGGTTAGTTCACAGGAAAAGAACGTGGACTGGAAGGTACACACACTTCTTCAGCTTTGTACCGCTCAAGTATACGCGGAATTTGGTTTGCTACTTAACAAGCAGAACCCAAAGGATATTCACATCACGTTTGCCGCATAAACTCCAGCACGTTCGAGATGTGCTAAGTCAAAATATATATCGCCGGCGATTCCCGGACATAAAAATGCAACCAAATGAGAGGCACGAAATTGTTCAGACGGTAGATAAAAAGCCTGTTTTCATCACTTTGCCATGCAAGGGTGAATTTATCAATAGAATTATCATCCGCCGAGTTTGTGATGCATTTGAGAATGTCTATCCAGCATCAGGGGTCATCTTGTCGTCCAGTACTTACCCTGTACTAGTGCCACACCTCAGAGACGGCTTGCCTACGTTTTCTTCGTCCTTTTGTGTTCAATCTCTCACTGGTTATTATCAAGGGGTTACCGGGAAGGATCCGTGAACACCTCCTGAAACGGCTTTGCAGAGGTTCAATAAAGCCCATTTCCAGTGTAATCGGTTCTCGCTCAATTGATACAAGCCATCAAACAAAGCCGTGTAACCTACAGGGTTCGCCAAGCTCACTCTAGAGCCTCCGTTTTGCGACCGTTATCGACGACCGAAGCTCTCACCATCAGACTCTACAACCCCTGTCTGTGTTCCCAAAAACCGTTCGTGCAAACCCTACATCTCTCTTGACCAATTATTCCACAACCACTTGAATCTTAAACAAGCGTGAACCACCTGACACCGACGATTGTATACCTCACGGCAAGCACGAGTGACGGTGCCACACGTTCACCAACACCTTCCCTCCGGTAGACTGTGAACTGCCACATGTTTACGATTTTAATGACCCATTCGACTTGCTCTAACTTTCCAAATACAAAACGCATGTACCGTATGTAATTGTGAAAGCCCGCTGAGAATGACCGAAAACAATTGTTCGCATAACTGACGTCCTATGAATTCTATGGGAACTGGGAACAATAATCTTGTTCACAAAACAAAGTCTGCTGTGGCTCGAACGTATACGGCTGTGCAGTTGCGTTTGATTCAAAACACCAGGGTTCAGTACTCTGCATTCGTGAAAGTACTTCGTCAAACTCCTCTGTCTACCATATTGTGTACCACTTTACTCGCAGCTGCAGTGATGTTTAGATAGGCAGAACAGACCGACAGCCATCACAGCGAGTCACCGAAACAAATGACGAAGCACTGGCCTCAACTTGGTGCGCTGACCGTTCGAAATCCAACTTCATCAATAGCTAAATACATCATGACAACAGGTCATCAAGACGACCCAGCGAACTCACTCAAGATACTGTTGCTCAATCGAACCGCGAACTTACTAACTTTCTGTGGAGCGATACCTATCCAAACTTACCAGGTGACTTTACAAGCACAAGATTGGTTGAGGCAAACTATCGGACTGTCATGATCGTGACTACATAACACTTGGTATGTTTGTGGGTGTGTCTAGTACCCGTTTGTTATTATCTGTGTGGCGTATATAACTGGCGTGTTTCACTTTTGCAACTGAGGTGAGTAAACGGAATGGTAATGTTGGGGAAGTCACCAGTTCCCCGAAAATATTGTGCGACAAAGGTTAACAAAGTACACTGACGGGTGGCCTTCATAGTTGGTACGGTCATGCACCACTTCGTCCTTCAACCCTTGTGCCAAATCTCTGGCGCTTCATCTACGCGCCCCAACGCCCACATGCCTCCATCCCGCCTACGCGCATCACTGTGTTGTTCGGCTCATCATTTGGTGCACCTTTGATCTAACCTTCTGATTGGTCACAAACCTTTTGTGATCGTGTTGTCTTCGGATCGAGTGACATAAAGGAACTCTGTCCGGGGGCCAGTCTTCTCTCTGTGTTCATGTGTCAGCCTCGGGTGGTTGGGTTGGTCAGGAGGTCTCGAACTAGTCGTGCATATTCCGTAGTCCGTTGTTCGTTACCGTTGACTATCGTTCCGTACTACGCCGTCTCACTGATCGCTACTCCGTTATCTATTTACGCGCCCGTAGGACAAGCGAACCAGTTACAACAGTTAACGTATTACAAAATATCTTCTTTCTGCTCCAATGAAATATCACAACAGGCCACGAAATCAACAGCACAAGTAACGAAATACAACTTTAGTCACGTGAAGACTCCTCTGCAAGACAAATTAGAAAAATAGTAGTAGGAAAAAAATGCAGCCTTCAAATGGGCTTTGTTTTTTCGTGCAATCAAGAAACGAAACACACGGGTGTACAACCTCCTTTACAGATTTCTGGTAATTTCCCGTTTTGTGCCACTCAACTGACCAATCAGATGTAAGCAACAAACGTAGATATCAGTGAAAACGGAGAGCGTTCAAAATGCCAAAAAATAAAATAATCTGATTACCCCCGTAACTGGGGTTAATTTTGGGAAAGAAAGAGCCTTTATTCAACAGTGAACTACGCTGAATGTAGGTGGTTCCTTATTTTAACAATTTTCATGAATTATGCCTTCCGCAGGAAGTCCCCGATTTGCTGACCACACGCTGAACAATACACAAAGCTAACATATTGTCCCAATTCGTCTACATGCATTTGCACTGTTCTGAGATGGTTGAGAAGTTAATACGCAAAGGCCGAAGGACACTCTAAAGGATTTCATTATTTAACTCGCAGTTGAGGTATATTGGCGTCCCGATTATGAAAACATTGAATTGAACATTGCAATCTTTTTTTGCAGGCGTCGAGGAACTACTGATTAGATAACAAAAATACATGGCAGACCGTTGCCGTATTAAAGCCCATGTTATCCGATAGAGATGAAAAAACAAGTTAGATGGTCTGGTTTTTGCCGCTACAAATTAAGGCTAATAAGTGGTATCAAATTCAAATGAACATGTTCATAGGTTCGTTCCTCGAAAGCTAGCTGGATTTTCCGCTGTGGCATAACTGGTACTTTAGTAACCGATGGCTGTTTTATCTCCACCAGTAGATTGTAGCCAGTTACTGTATTGTGAACGCAAATGAAACCGTCGTGTGATGAATGTCTAGGCCGGAGGAGCGATTATTCCAACACTCTGTGGCATATCTCAATGTCGTGATGAGGTATTGTAGCGAGAAGGCGTCCAATAAAGCATAATCTTTATTGTCCAAATCGTCAGTCCCATGCAACACGCGCTCTCTCGTTTATGTGTCATAATTCCAATCCACAACACCCCCCGGTTTCCGTTCTCACGTCGTGTGCACTTCTGACCGGTTTACATGTGTGATCGGCGCCTTCTATCGGGGGATTTTCCGCTTGCCATTCCTCGTCTGTTTGTCCGATTTCCTTGCGCGATGGCTCGTCCGGCTGCTCGTGCTGTCCGCCATCCACCCAATGTTGGCCTTGACCGTATTCCAACATCGTGTCGAGATGTTTTTCTAAATGTTGGAAAAACCACGCCTCCGATCTGGTCGTCAGTCGTATTTCGCCTGCCCTGCCTCGCCCGTTGGTCCGATCCACTCGAGCGATGACTCATCCGGTCGCGCACGTTGTTCTTAATACAATCGCGACAGGCTTTTGAACATACCTCCCCGCGTTGAGGTATTCGACCGAGCGTTCGAAAACTCTCACCTCCGACCTGACAATCCACCACCGTATGTCCAAAGCCCACAAAGGATGGATTGCATACAGTACGGGCGACCGGACAAATCATCACTCAGTGAAATCAGACTAACGAGTAAGAAATAGCAAACAAAAATCTACGACAAAAAGCATCAGTCGAACGCATAAAACTAGGTAGAAATGCACATGTCACTTAAGTGGAAACGACCGTTGCGTTGTGGACTGTAATTTTGGTTCATAATCAGGGGCGCGTGTGTGGCGTGGGAGCGTGCAAACTGGACCATAAAGGTCTTGTTTTGTTGAGCGACTTTTTGATGCAATTAGAGGGAATTTATGGACACTAACTGCTTGGTCATTGGAGGGGTAGACATTTTCCAGTTGTTCTGGTGTGTCAAAATGAAATTCCATTCGTGTGGTAACGTCTTAGTTGAATCAAAAATTCCTTTGGTTCAAACGATATTTTACTGAACTAATATGCATGTCCACTGTCCCAACAATATTTGCTTGTCAGAATTAACATAACTTCGAAAGTAGCACATTTTGATTGTCAAAGCTACACTACAATCTAGGGTGCGTGTTCCCTACAGCTATAGAGCTTGACAATCAGCCCATCGAGAGAACTCCAGTTCCGGTCGATTTTTCGAGGTTGGTTGACCTGGTTGACGTGTTGGTCTATCAGTACATACCGTAAAGCCAGACATTCTTTTGACTCAATCTCATGCTTCACTTCGGCAGACAGCGTAAGCACACAACTCAGACCCAACGACTGGCTGGTATGGCAACCGATGGTTCAGCACGGATTTATTGTAACCACGGCTAGGTTTGCGCTCAAACAAGCTTCCGTCAGCGGTTGTCGTGTCACTAACCGACGCGGGTGTAAACGCGTGATGGCGAAACAGACAAACATGAGCTTGCCTTTTGAGGTGCCCATAGCCGCGTACTGGAGTAAATTCGTATATCTTCCTACTTGGTGATGAACGAACCGGCTTGTCTTGGTTAGTGGCTTCACCCGAAGTGATGTGAAATTCGCTTGTTCTGATAGTACAACCACTTTAACTGACAACACATAACTGAATCGCGAGGACTGCACTTCGATCAGTCGACCACATCAGTGCGTGAGATACTTAATCAACAAAACGAACGAGAGCCTGTCAGTTACCCGGTTTTTTACCCAGTTTGTGCCCAGATCGCTAAACTAGTCGATGAGCGCAATAACATTTTTACTTTGTTTGTTGCCGGTCGTTCAAGAATCCCGGTCAACAATTTTAAGCTGTATGGCTATGCAATTAAGGTTTCAACATCGTCGGCATAAGATGTGATTGTGAAAATTCTCTTGGATCATTGTGCTGAACGTTTTCTACTTCCATTTTTTCAAACTCACCTCACCGGTAAAACGCGGTTCGCTGATCTGAATGAACAACTTTGACTATGTAACTAAACTCAGGAGTTTTGCAAACCCAACGGCCTGTGCAATACGCCTCTCTCATTCTTTTCTAACTTTACTTGCGGTAAACATTTCCCTTCATTCTGCATGTATTGTTTCGACTGCGATACGGTTTCCGTTAACCACCAAAGAATCTCCTGGTCACCTGTGGTAAAAAAAATCCGCTTTCATGTGACAAACGTTTTCAGAAAGAGGAGAGAAGATCATTCTCGTGCTTTGTATCTCACAACCCCTTCAATTTATCTCCTGATTCTCGCACGCGCCCTTCCATATTGCTTACGCTGCTTTTCCGCAGCATGTGCGTCCCCGCAATGACAATCTCATGTGCGACTGGCAGGTGCTAGCAAAAGCGAAACTCAGACACTGTGTCATTTTCGCAAGAGGGTGACTGGAAAGGTGACAGAATCTACCGATAATTCGACTTATACCAATTACAATCCTTTTCGATTTATCTGAAAAGACTCTGCAGTCTTAATTAGAGAGAAGAAACAAATTTTCCACTAGAGTGATATTTTCTATCCACTACAGGAGCAGTAATGATTGTAACCAATTCGCCACGGTGGTCTCTAACCCAACGAACCTTAAGTGAATCATGCCAATCCATTTCCACGAAGTCCATATATTAAAATCGTAAACTGTCATTTGCACACGTGACCTCATGCAACAGTTCTGCTGCATACAGACTAGTAGACCATGGCTCACCTTGGCTGTTTCTTTTGCTAGAGTACTGTGTGTTATTCCCGGGGAAATTTTCGACTGTTGTGGTTGTACATTTATGTTGAATAAAGTTTTCTCGACTAGATTTTCGAGCTATCGAAGATTCCATTCTGCCCCTCCGTTTGAAAGTCAACATGGTGATCTTGCCTGTCCCTGAAGTATAATCTGTGGTGTCTCCAACGCATACTTTTAAAATTCGCTCTAACTCCCGTATATACGTTTTGTAACGGTGTGCACTTTGTGTCTCACCAGGGGCGCGTACACCACTGTAACGTTTGAGATACCAGCGAAGCCGGCGTGCACGTGGTACGTTGGTCTAGTCACGTGCCATATTGTTTTACAGACTAATTTGTTTAATCTTCGAAACCGATTGGTCAATTAATCAACGTCTAACTACGATTGGGAATCCATTACAGAGGGCCTACCATAATACCTGTAGGCGGCGTGGTTATATAGTACAATCTAACGTCTAAAGACTCGGTAACTATGGAGTTGGAGCTGAAGGAAGCGGATAAACTGGTGCAAGAAGACAAGTATAGTGAATGTGTCATTTTTCTCGGAAGCCTACACGATAAGAACAATCCAGAAGTTTGCTGGCGACAAGCGCGGGGCATGTTCTTGCAACGTGGGTGTGTGCAGATATCCCGAACACATAATATTTTGTTTCCAGTCGACAAAGCATCCGCAAAGCCGGGCAAACAGGAGGTACGAGCACAGTTAACTACAGCAATGGAACGCATTAAAGTCGGTTTGGATGCAGATGGAAACAACGCCAATTGTCTAACGGTAGGTATTCCAATCTTGTTTCCCCATTCTAACTATTTTTAATCCCTCCAGTGGAATGGAATTCTTATTGATCGACTTTCCAAGTTAGAGGGAGTGAATGAGCGGATTAAGAATGCATTCAAGATTCACGATTTATGGCAGGTGAGTGGGGTTTTAGCAAGCAGGCCGTATATGCTATTTTCTCTCTTAAACACAGAAGGCATTACAAATTGATCCGAAGAACCACTTAGCCAACAATTGTTTGGGAATCTGGTAGGTCAAGTCGGGAAAATGAACGTGATATCCATACTCACACACAGGTGTTATGAGGTGAGTGATCTGCCAGATATAAAGCGGTCATTGGCAAAAACATTTTTCACAAAACCTCCCACATCCACCTATGAAGAGGCAAGCGTAAATTGACTTTGAATATTCACTGATCGTAGGCATTGACGTATTTGAACAGATGCGAAGAATGTGAGTTTTAATTACATTTCCCTTAATCTACACACATTCTGATTTAATTTAGTGGCGCCCAAGAAACTTGTGGGTAATCTGTTGACTCTGGCCAAATGTCATTATCGGTTAAAAAATAAAGAACAAGCTCGAGTATTCTGTCAAGCTGTGATGGAATTCAAGGCTACTGGGTATGATGTGACTGAGGTGAGCATATCGAGCCAGATCAAAGACCATTCAATTCGACCATGTTTTGTTTACAGGCTCAAGCGGAAGCTAAACACCTACTGAAGAAATTGTGATAGGCAGATTGAAGCTACATATTATTATACTCCAAACGTGTTTAACCCTTTTAAACTGTTATGTGAGGTTGTATAAAAATTTTTTTGCATCGGCCACGAAATAAAAGGTCTGACTATCACCACACTGTAACTCTGGGGTGACAAGAGAAGGGCGTCCCAAAACATGTTGTAGATGTCCCTTAGAATTCGTCGGAGGCTTGCCAGCTCAATGTCGTCAATAGCAACACGTCAGATTAATGTGGTGTTGAATTTGTCTCGGTCATGATTTATTACCTCAGTCCTGTTCGTTGTTCTGGACTGACAGAATCCGTTCGACTTGGCGAACATTACGCAATGCACGTTTGTGATTACACTTTTTATCCTGTGATTTGTGTGTTTTCGAATAATTCTGTCGGCGACGTTAATGCATACTTCCCGTGCAACTTTACATAAACTAACCCATGTTCGACGATGAGAGAAAAAGAAGAACGGGACACAATAACTGACATTACTAGGTGCGAAATCCGAAAACTACCATCGAGCTGAGCGCATCTTGTTAGGGTAAAAATGGATCACAAGTTAAGCTGGGAAAAAGTCCACGCGGATAGACAGTTGCGTAGGCCACCGAAGCTTTGCCGTTCTTGCTGATGACAATTCTACCGATGATGAAAATGTTGGCGTTGGTCTTCGTCTTCGCTGTTAACATGGGAATGAGAAAGACGACGTTGATAGTTCCGTTTTGCTATTTCGGGTAACATTTGCTCCACCTCGCACCTAAGGTTGATCGGCTATAGCTTAAGCAAGATGTGTTCTGGGTAGTGAACCCTCCGTTGGTATTTTTAGTAAGTTACTGGAGTTTCTAATTCGTCCCGATCGAAGCTTTTGGCTAGTACGCTCATTCTATCTCTGTTAACAAGTCCGCGGTTCTTAAACTCATCAGCGTTTACTAAGTGTGTGTAACTGAATGCGAAAATAAGTGGTCTAACGAATAAAGGGCGTTTGCACTCTTCCTATTCAGCAGCCATGTTGCAGGTGTGTAGGATCATTCCGCCCTCACGACGATTCCACAGTCACACTCAAGTCCCAGAAACTATACAGCATCATCATTGGTTACCTTAATCAACCAACATTTTCCTATTATCATGATTGCAAACCTCTGTTTTATTTTCAAGTTGACCATGACTCACATTTGATCGCAGTGTTCGCATNCGGAATTCAAATCCCGGCCGTGGCAAGGATATGCACTACTGACGAGCTCTAATGAGATCGAAACTCGAGTCTAGTGCTTCTTTTCGAAAGTCTATCTATCTGAATGCGAACGCTGCGACCAAATATGAGTGATGGTCAACTTGAAAATAAACCAAATCCCCGACTACTCATCAATAACTCCGTTTTATTTCTTACACACCTACCACTGCTGATGAAGCACTTTTTATAGGCGAACCCGTCAAAAGCCTTCAAAACTTCAACTTCCGCAAGTGATCTGTGAGTTACGACGGCATGATTACCTCGCTGTTTTCGGTGTGTCTTTGGTCAGGCAACCTCCTCTGTCAGGTGAATCACGAGCAATACATATGAACATAGAGCTCGGGGTTCAATCATGTCCAATCACTGCTACAGACTAGTACTAGTGTGACAGAAACATTTACCGCTGATTTAGACAGTCGACTAGTGTACACCTTACTGGTGCCCCCGCCCATCAAAAAAACTATGAATTTCACGGATAACTGAATGATCTTAATCAAGAACCTTTCTTACCGATTAGTGGCAAGGCGCAATTTTATAAAACATACTGAATTCACCAGACCCGAACACTGGAACGATCGACCCTCGTCTTCTGTTTGGTCTCAGAAAGATACTATTTCCTCTATTGAATCCTGAAGTACTGATTTAGTTAGAACCCAGTTTTGAAATAAGAGGAATTCGGCTGGTTTCGAATCAACGACGGAAACAGCATGCTAAAACGTGGCAACCACCCCACCAACTGTACTATGCAGCCAGGCCAGGAGCTCTGAACTTTCACATTTGAACCCACCCGTCTCACTGTAATGTTCGCTATTGTGCTACGCAGACAATGTCCTGATGGTCAACCAACATTAACGCCTATTCAGTGCAGTACAACCACAGTAACGTATTTCAAAATGTTTTATCAGCTATAAACATTAGAGACGACATAAATAGATAATACTTTAATAAAGTAGTGGTGCACCAGATTTGTGAATAAAAGTTTCAATCACATTGTGATGCTGTAGAGTGGTAGTAGGGATGAAAACAGTTACAGTGAAGATGAAGATATGACAAGCCATGTTTACCCAGAACTTTCATAGTATGACTAGCTTTCAGTCTCTGCTTGAAAGAAACAAAATTAAGGTGGAAAATTTACAATGAAAACAGCTACCTGAACAAGACTGGTGAACGTAATAGACGAAAGCCAAGGTATTACTGTATGTCTGTTCCTGTTCTACTTTTTACAAGTAATACAATTACAAAGTGTCTTTGTACTTTTGACCATCAATGGATCTAGAAGTATGAAAACACAAAATCCAAGGAGCTTAAGTGTGGGAAAACAGCTACACACCACCCCCAACAACAACTTAGTCCGTGCTTAATTTTTGTCTACAGACGGTCATTTTTCTGAATTGTTTTTCTCCATTTCTCCACTTCACTCTACCTTATGATGCCTGTGAAAGAACTGTATTCAGGGTAAATCTCCTTCCTTGCACCTGAAGTGCAAATCGACAAGGATATTTGATCCAAAGTTATGACAAAGTAGGGCGTTTCACTAAATTGGTTCAGACTAAACTAGTCGGGAGATAATTGTCTGTCTGTCACCGAGCTGACCTGGTTTGCAAATAATGAGATGGGGGTAGTGCAGCAAACAATGCGAAGATTTTTTATGAACATTACGCAGAGCAATTCGCCGCCGACTTCCCTATTCTGCATAGATTCTATTGATGTCCCAAACGTTCGAGAAACATCTACAAGAAGAAGAACCCTGAGGTGTGTGAATGAACGGGTGTGGCCGTTTTCCGTCCATTGTTGTCCCAGAAGACCCTTTCCCTTCAAATAATTGCAGACCTAGATGATTCTTTTGTTGGGTGTCTGGAATGAACTGCACAACAGAAGAGTTCAAGTCCTGGCAACCACTAACCCCGTTAGCCATGGTTCCACTTTTGACACTTTGGTAACCGTGTTGGGCGGTTCCTTGCTTAAGACAAGGGGTTCACTTGATCTTGCTATTTCCCTACATTCATATTGACAGGCTGGTCCTAGGACTTTCAAGGGAAGTTTTTACTCGCTTCTTCCAACTTACTGTCAGATACCGTACAGACTTAGACGTAATCCTTGTACTCAAAAATTTTTCATCTCCTAATGTACATGGTATCTCCACAACAGTTCTTTCGTATGAAAACACTTTCACAGACCCTCTGGACAGTATCACTCAGTACAGTAGGGAGTAACGCATGCAAAGCCGTTTAGCTCTTGTCTTATGTCACTTGACTGCATACATAAAGGCACAGGAACGATAACTGCGGATTTTCAAGTTGACCATGACTCACATTTGATCGCAGTGTTCGCATTCAAATAGACTTTCCAACCAGCCTCTTTCGAAAACAAACACCAGACTCGAGTTTCGATCTCATTAGAGCTCGTCAGTAGTGCATATCCTTGCCACGGCCGGGATTTGAACTCCGGACATTCCAATCATGAGGCAACCG